>QLOD02000038.1:12719054-12748666 GCA_003260245.2 Sideroxylon spinosum | reverse complement strand
GATTTCGGTAATTAGTTAATTTTTAACCTATTTTCGTATATTGTTAAATTAATATATATATTTACGTAAATAACCCTTTTCTTTGTAGTCCAACATGGCAGCTGGATAGAACAACAAAACAGCCCCGACTCTTTTCATAAGAGAGACGGGAGTGAGATAGTGGTATTTTCTCAATCTTCACTGGCCATGGAAGCCATCACCCATGCCACCACCAGGCCGTTCTTAGCCGTTGCTTCCCGCCATTTCTCTGTAACTTCTTCACCTTCACTTTCTACCCACAAAACCCCCTTCACCAATCCACGAAAATCAACCAGCTTTTGCTCTTCTTGGGCCGGCTTGACTCTCTCCATTACCATCTCTTCCAGAAATTCTTTCACAGTAAGTCAAACAGCTAGCACCACCATCCCGTGCGAAATTCAAATTTACTGCACCCACTTCTCTGTTGTTGAGTAAAATTCAAATTCTTTATACCAATTTTCGTTTTCCTTGTTCTGCGACTTGTTTGGCAGAGAGATTTATGGGGATTGGTGAACTCCAAGAGTGTTGTCACTGTTAGAAAAGGCATACGGGGTGTCGGCATCAAAGCAGAAATGTTCGGTCAGCTAACGGGCGGCCTTGAGGCGGCCTGGAACAAGCTCCGAGGAGAAGGTTTTATTTTTCCCTTTTATTTATTTTATTGTTAAATGAATATAAGTAGTGTTGGTCTGGTTGTATGATTGTAGAAAAATGAGATTAGTCTAGTGATGGGTGGTTCTCCTATTTCTTAGTCCTATGAGCGAAGAACTGATTCTTGGATATTGTTGATTTTAGTCCAATTTCAGATGTAGCAGCCTCTTAACAGAGAGAGGACACGGCTTTACATAAACTAATTAGGCGTAAGAATCGATTGATTGAGTTATTGCATTGTACAGTTGGTTAATTGCTAATAAACTTGTTCCGACCAAATTAGTGCTGGCTGAGCCCTCAATGTTATAAATGCATGCTGATCTAAAGTTTACAATTATTAACAATACTTAGGCAGCCTACCCGGCTAGCCAGTATGATGCCTAGAGTTCCTTTTTTTTATTTTTATTCTCTCTCTCTCTCTCTCTCTCTCTCTCTCTCTCTCTCTTTCTTCTCTATCTCTTCACAATCCAATCTTCACTTTATTATCTCCGATTTAGTGTGATCATGATGTTCGGTGCATGACGATCTAAATGATGATGTTACAATATAGATTGCTAGCAGTGGAATATAACGTGAGTGGTTAAAGTTGTGATCGGGCCATCATACTACCTATGTATCTCTAGAGAGATGTAGACTAATCGTAGTTCTTGCAACTGATGTGACTGTGCACTTGTGCTAGTGATGCATAGAATGTTGCTTTTGTGACAGTGATATGGCGTGAGCAAAAGGCTAGGCGCAAGTTTGAAGGCTAAATGCACATTAAACAGTAGATGCATGTTAAAGACTAAGCATTAGTCGGTATCTTTTGGGGTTTGAGAAATATGCTTTACTGGGTGTAAAAATTATAATGAATGCTATGACAATAATTTTGATCAAAATGGTTTGGTGAATAAGAAGAATGTTTGTGATGCCATATATGGCGTGGTGACTATACTCTAGTAATGCACCCGAGCTGTCTATGTATTCCAAGTGAGAATCAGGTAGATAGTTTGAACTATAATGACAAGCGATGAATGATTTGAAAGGGGTCACTTAGAGTTGAAAAAAGTAAAGCGCAAGGCTTGCTAGGGTAGTGATGGGGATCAAGGATGGGCCATATGAGCGGGCTTATTATAAAGAACCCAACATTTTTCATGAACGTAACCTGTCTTCCCATAGCGAGTTCATTTAGCCCAGGCTCACATCCTTTATCATTGTGATCTCCTTATGTACCATCCCGATAATCTTTAGTATAATGTCCATCACTAGGTGGATGAGTGGCTGGCTGACTAGTAAGAGCTAAGTGAGTAGTGTCAGAGTCATGAGAAGAATTCTTAGACGCGAGCAACAAAGCTTAATAATGTCTTAGCAAAAGATGGGAGAGAAGCGACACCAAATATTTGTGCTATCACTTGTCCAAATTCGGGGTCAAGGCTAGTAAAAAATTTCAGTACCACCATCTATTCTTGTTGTTGTCGTATTTCATTAATGTTAGTAGATAACGGCTGAAGAGCATTGAGCTCTTCATACATTTTCTTTTTTAAATTAGCAAAGTACTTGGTGATGCTATGGCCAGACTGTTAGAGTTAGGAAGTTGCTAGAGACACTGTAAATACGACTAAGATCACTAGAATATAGTGTTGAAATCCCTATTTATTTTTGGTGTAATCTGTGGTAGAATTCGATTAGGAATTGATTGAATATTAGGTAGATTTTTCGTTTTGTAATTTTGGAGATTTATTTATTTCTTTTTGTTCACCCTTTGTATTATAAACAGTGGTCCAGAGCTTGTGTATAATCATTCAAGATATACAAAAAAATTTTGATCTCATGGTATTAGAGCTAGGTCACTTGTTGACCCATTTTTGTCTGATCAGTTTTTTTGTTGATCCATCTTTGTTCAGCTGATTGTATCGATTGATTTCATTATTGAACCAATGGTTCAATCGATCGATTTTAGCCTCAATGGTTTGATTACTCACCAAATCGAGAGTCGATTGTTTTTCAGTTGCCATAGTCGATCATTCATCCAGAAATGATTGGAAGCGATTGTCATCAACGATCCACGACTTCAGTATTGACGTTGATCTCTAGTGTTGTTGTTGACAAACCCATAGCTTTTGGTTGTAGTCAGCAGATCTCCTTATAGTTGCTAACGCTTATCATAGTCGACGAGCCATCAGCTACAGTCAATAGTCAGTGTCGTCCAAGCCCTAGTCGGCATCTCTCAGTCTCAAATCTCAACATCGGATCTTAGCGTCCAAGCCCTAGTTGGTGTCTCTCAGTGACTCGTTGGTTATGTCTACGTTGACAGTCCTCCTCTCATTGACAAAGTCAAGTCATTCCTAGGGCTTCGAGTATCGTTGATTTCTTCACTATTGTTTAAAGATTCCAGCATCGATCAAATCCCCTGAAATCAAATGGAAACTCCCAAAACAGAGGCAATCTCCATGGGTTCAAGCAGACTTGACAATTCGTCCTTTCAACTAATGGTGGAGAAACTAAATGGAAACAAGTTTGTCGAATGGGCTCAATTGATCGAACTTGTGACCAATGGTTGAGGGAAATTGGGTTATCTTATTGGTGAAACAATGAAGGTAGTCTCAACCGATGTTCTCTAACTCAATGGCCACTGCTTGGCTTATTAATTCTATGGAGCCTTCCATTAGAAATACCTATCTATTCTTACTATTGGCGAAAGATGTCTGGGATACAGTTCAGGAGGCTTACTCTAATGCTGAAAATACCTCTCAAATTTTTGAAATCGAGACTCGATTATGGCAGATGAAGCAAGGGAAAGGGAGGTCACGGACTCCTGCATGGAGATGACAGCTCTTTGGCAAGAACTTGATATAAGTTTCGAAGAAGGGTGGGAATGTCCCAGCGATAGCATTAGATATAAGAAGAAACTCGAAAATGTAAGTGTTTGAATTTCTTGCTAGGCTTAAACCATGAGTTAGATGAAGTTAGAGGAAGAATTCTCGGTTGCGTCTTTTGCCTTCAACTTGAGAATTCTCTTCAGAAGTAAGCCAAGAAGAAAATGGGTGCATAGTGATGCTGAAGGAGAATGTTTCTACTAGTTTTACTAGACCTAAGATGTCTGCCCTGATGAGTCGAGGAACTCCAGCTGGGTCAAGCCAAAATCAACAAAAAGGACGTCCTTGGTGTGAGCATTATTGTAGGTCTGAACACACAAAGGATACTTGTTAGGAGATACACGGGAAGCCAGCTGATTGGAAATGATGGCAGAACACTAAAAATCGTGGCTACCATGCTGCTGTTAAACATCAAGCCAAGAAACCTCAGGAGGAAAAAAACAACAACTCCACTTCAAGCAGGATATTTGGAGCTATTCTATAAAAATGTTTTCTAGCCTCCAAATATTTGGTCAGTCTTCCACCAACATCCTTTCTAGCTTCGTTAGCTCACAGAGGTATTTATTAAGAGCATTAAGTACTACTTCTCGAACTAAGATTCCTTAGATAGTTGACTCTGCTACTTCCGATGATATGATTGATTCTTAAAAACATTGTTCCTCAATACTCACTATGTACTGGCAATCTTAATGTTAAAATTGAGATGGTTCACTCTCACAGGTCCATCATGAGCATCAGTCCCTGCAAGATCACTTGCAGAGAGTGAGTACTAAACCATATGTGCTTAGTATAAAGCATATAAGAGTATAATTTTTAATCATGCAAGACAAACATTACTTAATCAACAATAGTTAAGTAAACATCTCAACCATATCACAATAATATCATCATGTCCATATTCATCATACTGTTTTAAATTAAATAGCTATTTAGTCATGAATCCGTAGTTTCATGCTAAATAATAACCATCATTTCAATCACAATATACATTACAATATCATATTACAGATTAGGTACTTCGTAGGGTTAGTCTATGGTCACAGAATTAAACCCAAATCATCCAGATAGCCCTGGTCTCGTAATCCCAGTCTATCGATAGCCTTAGTCTCATAATCCCAGTCAATCAAATCAAATCCCAAGACCTCAGTCGTGGGGTACCAATGGTTCCCAGGTACGAATTGTATAGATAGCGCTAGTTCTTCAGTCCCAACCTATCAAAGATAACCCTGGTCTCTCTGTCAACTTTCACTATGTTTATAAAATTCACTCTAAAAATTATAAAATTTTTTCTGTGGACCCTTTAACATGTCAAGTTTCATGTGTAAAAGTTTCAGAAATTAGTTCAGCCTCTATGTATACCTTTTATCCCAAAAACCGGACTGGTGCCAGCATGGTTCAAAGGCGCGATCGCGGTCGCTGTATCGGCCTTAAAAATTTTGATGCGGTTGCGGCATCGTGGCGTGGTATCGGGTAATACAAGACTTTTAGTCTTTTTTTAACTTACAAATTTTTTTAAAAATAATAAAAAAATTCTTAAAATTATAAATAATGAAATCAATGTATCTTTTTCTTTACAATATTTTGTCATTCTAATTTTCTCATTATCCTCAAGCCATTTAATAGAAATTTAATTGAACTTTTCAAAAACATTATAGGAAAAAATAACAAATAGTAAAATCAATGTACCAAAAAAATAAATTTTACATATAAATTAGATTTATCAAAAACATAAATATTTTTCTTTTAAAAATTTTAATTTAATTTTTTTATAGTAGAAAATATATATTTTTTAAAAACGAATTTAGAATTAGAAATTTTTCATATTAAAAAATATATTGGTAAGTTATCTACCCTATAGTTTATTTAAAAAAAATATTTTTATTTATAAAATAAAGGTATTTATGGTTTATAAGTATGCTTTGTTTGAATTTTTACATAAGAGTATTTATGTATATTAAAAAAATAAAAAAATACATGATGAAAAGAAAAAGGATAATTGTGTAATTCTAATAAATTAAAAAAATAAAAAAATTAATGATTTACTTTTTATAAATTAAAAAAAAAACAGCATTGCTTATATAATTTCCAAAAAAAACAAAAAAAAAAACAAATAATTAAATTATAGATTATATGTATAACTAAAATAGAATAGCAAAGGACACATATCCACAATTCTTAATTTAATGTATCTTTAAGGCATAAAAAGGTAAAACAATTAAAAAAAAAAAAAAGAAAACAGAAAAACAGAATAGCAAAGGACATGTAGCCACCACGGTTCTTAATTCAATGTGTCTTTAAAAGGTTTAAAAAAACAAAATACTAAAAAACAGAATAGCAAAGGACACGTAGCCGTTTAAGGCATAAAAAGGTAAAAGAAAAAAAAAAAAGGGAAAAAAAAACATACGGTTGAGACTTGAGAGGCTTGGCGATGAAGAGAGAGAATGGGGCAGCGAGACGGCATCGGAGAGAAGGGCAGTGACGCAACGACGAAGCTCCGGCGAACTCTGTTTTGAACTTTTGACCGAGATAGCGCCGATATCTCGGCAGTTTTGTCTTGGTTGCGAAAATGTATTCCAGCGAGTTGATTTGAATCGGCCTGAGATCTCGGCGCGGCCAATGACGATACCGAGCCGATATCCCAAGATCTTGGCAGTCTCGAACGAGATTTCGAACCGTGGGTGCTAGTGCAGCAATTTAAATTAAACAGTCTACTTTCACAATTTTTACAAAATTCATTTAACTCAAAAAATTTTAAAATTTTTATTGGATACTCCTTTACATATTTAGTTGCATGGGTAAAAATATGAAAAATTAATTCAACTTCTAAGTATGATTTTTATATAAAAAGCAGTGTACTACTTTTAGTATAGAAATTTCCAGAATTTCTTATAGCATAAAAAAGGATCAATACATGGATCAATCCTCCTACTCAAGTACATATTCAAATAAGCATGCATATTCAAAATAATAATTACATGATTCATATAACCAACTCTTATAACTATTCAAACAACTTGATTTGCAAACAAAATTAAGAAAGAAAACCTTATACGCTAATCCCATCTGCCTTGTTACATACGTAGAAGATCGGTGTATATTACGGTGTATTATACCAACTCAAGTTGGTCCTTTCTCTTTAAAAAACCTTCGACATACTCCGGGCTACTCTTGGATTCAGCATGAACACGTCTTGGCTATCACAAGAAAAAAACTTTTATTTCAATCTTAGAGCTAGGCTCTTACAATACAAAGACAATTACTCCTACCACATACCTAGAGCAAGGACTCTTTCCATCTCAGGAGGGAGGCTTCTTCACACTGATCTTGTATATAGCACTGACTCCATCGGTCATACACATTTGCAAATCATACCCGCGCTAGGCACTGTTCCAGAACTACGTTGACCTGATCCTTTAGAAGGGTATGTGAGTAGCTCGAGGAGATAGCTTGAGTGTGGTCTCCACGGTCTTCATAGGCCACCATCTGCACTGGGCGCTAACTTAGAATTATACTTTGTCTCTTGCATTCGCATACCAGTTCACATCTCATCAACGTGTAGTTTGGATCACTTTAGGTTTGAACTATGTTAACCTGATCATTTCACAGGGAACGTAGACAGCTCAAGCACATAGCTTGAGTTCGATCATATCGGTCTTCATATACCGTATTCATTCTCAGCGCACACATACTCTTGCATATGGACTACACAAGTCTGTTTCCTTATTAAACATTTTTTTTTCTAGTGCAAATCTCATCACCTGCCATATAGGTAGACATCTCACTACACTTGCACACATGAGCTAAGCTCGATCACTTCACATTTCATGCATTAGTTGCATTTATGAGTTGGTTATTATAAAACAGAGTGTTACATTGTGAGATTCTAATTGCAAAAGAGTAGAAATGGACTCTGGATATCCCTAGATATCCAGGCGTAAGGTTTTTGTGCGTAGTCGAACCCCTAGATCCACTATACTAATTGCACAGATTAGTCGAAAGTCATTAAAAAAGGGCCATTTACCACATCTATCAAAAACACAGACAACATATTTTAAATCAAAATCAAAACTTAAGTTTCTTGATATATCCATTTTGAAAGTGTCGGGTGGAGACTCTTCGTCTCTGTAATCAAGGTCCTATTTCAAAATAAAAACACACTTTTTCACATTTGGGCGATCTTGGACACACCATGTCGCAATAAAGGTTCATGACCCGCGCTCGTCGACCCCAGTGCGCGGATTCGGTCGCAACAAGCTTATAATTGACATCTCTCAATTTGGTTACTGCTAATGTAAGTATTAATGTAGGCGTTAATGTAAGGTGTTAATGTAGGGAATGTATTTAGTCACTGGATAACTTAATGATCATCCAGAAGCAGTTGTACAGTCATTTTTTCATGTATATATATTTCACACATCTCATTCAGTGAGTGTGTACAATTTTCCCAATTACCTTGTTTTTGTTACATGGTATCAGAGCAGGAACGTTCCTGTACTTGTTCTTAGCTCGGTTTTTTGTGTGTGGTCGCTGCACCGAAAGGTGTCTAGTAAGCGTTGAAACACCGTTAGAGGTTCCAAAAAGCAAAAGTCCCTCCTTGGACAGTCTTTCGAACATCCAACCATACTGTTGTGGTCGACGGAAAGAGGCGACCTCCGTCGGAAGATCGCCGTCACCGGAGGAAGCGTCATGCGCCCCCACGCGCCACCGAGACTCTCTGCGTGTGGGCCTCACGTGCCTCCACTAAACCCGTGCGTGAAGGTGCGTGAGAGACTGTTAGCCTTCCGGCCCGTTTTACGGTCTTCTATTCTCTGTCAGGCGGCCCTATCTCATCGTTTGGACCACTTTGGATCTTCAGTCTTCTTTTTCTCCTCTGTTGCTGCCAGTTTTTGCTATTATTCTGATGTACTGTTGTTTAGCCTTGCTGTGGGATTGTGAATTATGAGATTTCAATGACTTCGGAAGTATTTGTTGAACAAAAGATTGTTGGTAGTCCCATTCCTATGCCTCAACAATTAACCACAAGGAAATTAAATGGGATAAATTACATTTAGTGGTCTAAGGCTATTAAGATCGCGTTAACTGGGTACGGCAAACTAAAGCACTTAATCAAATCTATGCCTCCTAAGGATGATCCTAAGTTTGATGTTTGGATCCAAGAAGATGCCCATCTTGTCAGCCTGTTGTGGAATGCTATGGAACCCAATATCGCCGACATGTGTACTCACCTTGACACATGTAAGGATATAGGGGAATATACTCGCCTCTTGTTCTTCAGTGATCTTACTCGAATGTATGACCTGTCACTAGATTCTTTCAGTTGCAACAGTCTGGAAGGCCAGTCACTGAGTATTTTGTTTCACTCAAGCATGTCCATGAATAATTATACTCTCTGTAACCACTGTCTGCTAATATTAATGTTATGCAAAAATAGAGAGAACAAATGGTAGTACTTCGTTTCCTTGCTGGACTAGATCATGAGTTTAAGCCAGTCAAAGCTCAGATTCTTAGTGGAGCCACTCTTCCTTCATTCGCAGAAACCTACTCCAGGGTTATGAGAGGTGCATCTAAAGATTCAACTATTACCCAAGATTCTACACGCTCTGCTCTAATCAGTCAAGCCTCTCTAGACAGTCAAAATACTGTTCGTAGGCCTCCATCTACATTTAATGAAAGAAGTCGTGGAGGACGTGGCCGTGGTCGTGGGGGTTGTGGCACTAGATATAAATGCTCCAATTGTGGCCGTGCTGGACATGTGAGGGAGAATTATTGGGACCTTCATGAGAAATCAACCTTCATGAGAAACCAATCCATATGGTTCATGCAGCGCCATCAGATGTTCCTACTTCCTCTAACCAACCAAGCACAAGTGAATCACCAACTGTCACTTTGTCAGGTGATGAGTATGCCAGATTTTTTCAGTTTCAAACAGCTCAGCAAGCATCTCTTCCAATAGCTTCTTTGGCTCATGGAGGTAACTCTACTGCTTGTGTGTCTACCTCTTTACATACGCCTTGGGTTATTGATTCAGGTGGTTCAGATCATATGTCTAGAATCTCTTCCATGTTCTCTAATATTCAATGCTCACCTATTCCTAATGTTACCACAGCTAATGGCTCATCAAACCCAGTAAAAGGTGTCGGTAAAATTTGTCCATCTCCTAATTTGCCCTTATCCTCTGCTTTATCTGTTCCATCTCTATCTTTTAATCTTCTATCTGTGAGTAAACTTACCAGACAGTTAAATTGCTCAATGACATTCTTTCCTGATTCTGTGATCATTTAGGATTTGAAACAAGAAAGAAGATTGGAGAAGGGCATGAAGCTTAGGGGCTCTATTACCTTGGTGATTCTTCATCCACTACTTGTTCTGCAGCTGCGTCACCGCTTGAAATTCATTGTCGTTTGGTTCACCCGTCTCTTGAAAGATTAAAGTCTATGTTTCCAAGCTTGAGTCAACTTCAGTCTTTAGATTGTGAGTCTTGTCAGTTAGGAAAGCATCACTGTACTTCCTTTAGTCCAAGAGTCAATAACAGGTCTCCTAGTCTCTTTTATTTAGTTCATTCAGATGTATGGAGACCTATTCGAGTTGTGTCAAAGTTAGGGTTTAAATATTTTGTTACTTTTATAGACAATTTTTCACGACTTATATGGATTTATCTAATGAACGATCGTTCTGAGTTATTGTTAATTTTTCAATCTTTTTGTTATGAAAAAAAAACCCAGTTTGATGTGTCTATTAAAATCCTTTGCAGTGATAATGCTAAAGAATATTTCTCTAAGCCTTTCACTGATTTCATGACATCATTTGGCATGCTTCATCAGTCATCTTATTCTCGCATTCCACAGCAAAATGGAGTTGCTGAAAGGAAGAATTTACATTTGGTTGAAACAGCACGTTGTTTAATGCTTTATCTGAATGTTCCAAAATTTTTTTGGGGAGATGCTATTCTCACAGCATGTTACTTGATTAACAGAATGCCATCTTCTGTTTTGAAGGGTTGTTCCCCTTATTCTACCTTGTTTTCCCAATCAGCATTGTTTCCTCTTTCTCCATGTATCTTTGGGTGTGTTGCATTTGTTCATCAACTTGATCGTGGGACTGATAAGCTTGACTCTCGTACCCTTAAATGTGTTTTTCTGGGATATTCTCGGGTCCAAAAAGGATATCGATGTTATAGTCCTTCTCTTCATTGATATTTTATATGCGCAGATGTCACATTCTTTGAAAATACTCATTTCTTCTCTGATGACACCACTGTTCCTGATGTCAATGAAAGTCTGCCTTTACCTGTCATTTCTCCCTTTCGTCTTTATCATCCTGATTTGCAGGTTTATTCTAGATGGCAGGTAATCACAGATCCTCTCCGTGATGCCTCAAGCTCTTCACTTTCGCCTTTCTCGTCTTCAGATCCTGCACCTGAATTAGCATCTAGTGACCTTGATCTTCCGATTGCCCTTCGAAAAGGCACTCGTACTTGTACTTTTCATCCCATCTCTAATTTTATTTCCTATACAGTCTTATCTCCATCATACCGTGCTTTTGTTACCTCTTTGGCCACTATTTCTGTTCTTAACTCTGTGTCTAAAGCACTGTCTCATCCTGGATGGCGTAATGCTATGGAAGACGAACTCTCAGCTCTTCGAGCCAATGAAACATGGGAACTGGTTACTCTACCACCTGGCAAGACAACAGTTGGTTGCCGATGGGTGTATAACGTCAAGGTTCATCCTGATGGATCAGTTGATCGATTAAAAGCCAGACTTGTTGCCAAGGGATACACACAGATCTATGGTCTTGATTTTTGAAAGACTTTCTCTCCTGTGGCCAAGATCACGTCCGTCCGTCTTATCATTTCCCTTGCAGCGATTTTTTGCTAGCCTCTTCATAAACTTGACGTTCAGAATACTTTTCTTTATGGTGATCTTACAGAAGAAGTATATATATAGAGCAACCTCTTGGATTTGTTGCTCAGGGGGAGTCTGGCCTCGTTTGCCGATTGAAGAAGGCACTGTATGGTCTAAAGCAATTTCCTCGTGCATGGTTTGGAAGGTTTAGTGATGTGGTAATTGAGTTTGGATTGATACGGTGTGGTGTGGATCATTCTGTTTTCGACAGACATTCCTCTCATGGGAGGATCTGGTTGCTGGTCTATGTGGATGATATTTTAATCACAGGTGATGACACACAAGGAATCCATGATCTTAAGCTGTTCCTTCAAACTAAGTTCAACACTAAGGGTCTAGGTGCACTAAAGTATTTCTTGGGAATTGAGATTGCAAGATCACACGAAGGTATTGTCCTTTCTCAGATGAAATATGTTCTTGATCTACTATCTGAAACGGGTATGTTAGGGGCCAAACCGGTTGATACTCCAATGGACCCTAGTACGAAGCTTCTGGCAGACAAATGGGAATTATTGGATGATCCTGGCCGGTATTGCAGATTAGTAGCGAAACTCAACTATCTAACTGTCACATGGCCAGATATCTCGAAGCTCCTCGGTTTAGTCATTGGGGTGCGATTATTCGCATTTTGAGATATCTAAAAAATGTACCAGGATGTGGTTTGTTGTATCGAAATAATGGGCATACACTAGTTCAAGGATACACAGACGCAGATTGGGCTAGTTCGCCATCAGATCGACGATCAATTACTGGGGACTGTATCTTTGGGGGGGGGACTTAGTCTCATGGAAAAGTAAAAAACAGACTGTAGTGGCAAGGTCAAGTGCAGAATCAGAATACAGGGCTATGGCTAACGCGTCTTGTGAATTAATCTGGATATATCATATGTTGATAGAATTACGGATCCATGTATCCCAGCATATGGACCTATTCTGTGATATTCAAGCTGCTATCCACATTGCTTCCAACCCTGTGTTTCATGAGCGAATTAAACATATCGAGGTTGATTGTCGCTTTGTTAGAGAAAAGATCTTACAGAATGTCATTAGAACCAGTCATGTGAAGTCAGAAGATCAGTTAGCTGATTTATTCACAAAAGCTTTGGGTGAAACTAGAATGAGATACATTTGTAATAAGCTTGAAACATATGATATATATGTTCCAGGTTGAGGGGGAGTGTTAATGTAAGTATTAATGTATTAATGTAGGCGTTAATGTAAGGTGTTAATGTAGGGAATGTATTTAGTCACCAGGCGACTTAATGGCCACCCAGAAGTAGTTGTACAGTCACTTTTTCATGTATATATATTTCACACACCTCATTCAGTGAGTGTGTACAATTTTCCCAATTACCTTATTTCGTTACAGTTACGATAGTTTTAACCATTAGTTTTCTGTTTTTGGGTTCTTTGAAGGAGTTCGAAAATGTGAGTGTGTTTTTCATCAAGTGCGAGTGAAGATTCTTCTTCATGTATTGAAGAAGGCATCCATTGTGATCATTGCAGCGAGGGTTGGAAGGGTAGATTGTATACACTACCATGGTCGTCCTTGTAACCGTTTATGTATAGTGAAAATTTTGGTTTCGTGACCTGAGATTTTTGCTCTCTCATTTGAGTAGGGTTTTCATCGTAAAAATCTTTGTGTTTTCGATTTCTTTTATTTTTTCCACACTTTGATATTGTGTTTGATTGTTCGGTAATCAATAATAACAAGGGCAGAATTTCATGTCTTAATTCAAAAGCTATTGTCAGAAAGGAAATTAGAAAAGTAGGAGAGCCCCTAATTGAAAATTTTCCTTTTATAGTGGAGAAATATTATCTTTTACTTGTTTCTTGTGGTTTTAACAATTCCCTCAACACTGAAGCATGTTTTCATTGTAACTTCTTTTCCCACTGCATTTAATTAATTTCTCGTCAGGGACTACCACACCATATCAGATAATCTTATGATCTGGCCTGGTTTAACTAGAAGGGTTGTACTAGAGGGAGTTTCTTTGGAATTTGATTCTCTGCTGCACAACGTACATGGTTTGTATGAAAGATAAAAATCTTTTTGGTGTTTCTGTTTCAGTGCATTATGGAAGATCTAAAATCTTAATGGAGAACTAAACTTTTTTCTTTTTAGAAATGGTAGGATATGAGCCATTTATGTTGAAATTATAGACAGATTTGACTCTGGGATTTTTTTGTTTTTCACCTAAATCGTTGCTTGCATCACTATTTATATTAGCATTTTTCTTTTGCTCCAGAGGTCTTGACCAAGGAAAATATTGTGGAACCTATGCGAGACATTAGGAGAGCTCTTCTAGAAGCAGATGTAAGGTGTTTTGGATTTTGTTAATTTGAAATTTGTTTATGGGAGTTGTACTTTAACTGTTAAAAGTTGCTGACTTGTTCTGTCACAGGTAAGCCTTCCTGTTGTGAGAAGGTTTGTTGAAGTTGTAAGCGAACAGGCTGTTGGTGTTGGCTTAATTCGTGGAGTGAGACCTGATCAGCAATTGGTCAAAGTATGGATATTCAATTTGTAAATACACTGCACAAATATAGATAGCACCGTAGCATTTCAACAGAGAGGTAATAAAATAGGTGGTGTGATTGAGTGAGAGACGAAACAATCTTAGTTAGTGTGAGACAAAGTGGTAAGAATAGAATCTCTTTAGTGGAGAGAGCTCAAAGGGAAAAGAGACTGGTGTCAAGTAGAAGTGCAACCGTCTATTTGTAGAATGTGAGCACATGCGTGTAATTGAATGTTTGTAATTCTAGGTGATTGTGAAGGGAATCCGTCTCCAAGTTTTAAAACATTGTAAATGAGAAGAAGCAGGGAAGGGAGCGAAATAAAAAAGAGAAAGATACAATAAACAAAATAGAAAGTAAGTTTTCTCCCTTTGGTTCAACAATTTTTGAACTATGTTTATTAACATAATCAAATTACTGATTTATGCAGATCGTACATGACGAACTTGTGAAATTGATGGGTGGAGAGGTTTCTGAACTGGTTTTCACAAAATCTGGGCCTACTGTGATTCTGTTGGCCGGTCTACAAGGTGTTGGAAAAACTACTGTTTGTGCAAAGCTAGCTTTCTATCTCAAGAAACAGGTGAACTTTCTGAAGCACATCATCTCTCTCTCTTTCTCTCTCTCTCTAGCAGAACCACCCATGAAACTGGTGTGTCTTTCTTTTCATGCTAGATCAGTCTTTAAGTTATGATGTGCATGATTCACAGGGGAAGAGTTGCATGCTGGTTGCTGGAGATGTTTACAGGCCTGCTGCAATTGATCAACTTGTTATTTTGAGTGAGCAGGTATTTGATTCCATTGCCTAGGACGTGTTGCAATTCAAATTCATGTTAATTCGTAGTTCGTTTTATTCCCTTGTTGATTTTGTTAGACATAGAGCAGACTTTAAGATATGAATTATCTCCATTAACAAGTTACTGAGCACAAAGTTAAACTTGCATTGGAAATTTATTCCAAAACAGAAACTATACCTTTTCTTACTTAATGACGGCGATTATTGATGACTATAAATTTTAGTTTCCAGAAAATCTTATTGACCTCATTTAACTTGGGACCTTTGCCAGTGGTTGTTAGGCATTCTTCACTCACGAAATGGGTGGCTTTCAAGTCTTAACTATATTGGCATCCTTTTGGTCAAGCAGCCGATTATCATTTCTAAATGATGATGTTAAAATGTTAGCTACTATCTCACTTAAAAACTTAGATGTTAGAGAGGGGTAACTTAAATGGTTATAGCTATTTTAAAATGCATTGGAAGAGTTACTTTTACAAGCTATTTAACGAAAGCAGTAGTAGTGACATACAATTAGGACATCTTACCATTTTTAGGAAAGAATTGAATCATATGTCTATATGAGAATCAGTAGGGAAGAAGCAAAAGAAGTAATAAAAACGATGAAGAATGAGAAAGTAGTTGGGCCAGATAGTATCCCTACTGAGGTTTGGAAGTGCTTGGAGGAGATTGGTATAAGTTGGTTGACAAAACTTTTTAATGTAGTACGAAAGAGCAAGAAGATGCTTGATGCATGGAGGAAAAGTATTTTTATGCCTATATACAAGAACAAAGGAAATATTCAAAACTAAGCGAACTACCGCGATATTAAATTGATGAGTAATACGATGAAATTATAGGAGAGAATTATTGAGAGAAGACTAAAAAGGACAACTAATGTTTCAGAGAATCAATTTGGTTTCATGCCTTGAAGATCAACCATTGAGGCTATCTTTCTCCTGAGGAGGTTAATGGAACAGTGTAGAGAAGGTCAAAAAGATTTATATATGGTATTCATTAATTTGGAGAAGGCCTATGATCGGGTTTGTAGGGAGATTTCATAGAGAGTATTGGAAAAGAAAGGAGTATGCGTCGTATTTATTGAGGCGATAAAGTATATGTATGATAGAGCCGTAACATCTATAGGGACGATTGGCGGAGAGACTAAGGAGTTTCCTATCACGATTGGTCTACACCAACGTTCAGCCTTAAGCCCATACTTATTTTTCCTAGTTATGGATGAAATTACAAGACATATTTAGGATAAGGTGTCGTGATGTATGCTATTTGTAGATGACATTGTTTTAGTAGATGAAACGAGAGGAGTTAATGCTAAGCTAGAATTGTGGCGGGAAATGTTAGACACAATAGGCTTTATGAAATACAAGTTTAGTCAAAGTAGGATAATTGATAGCATAGAATTAAGTTTGGGCGTACAAAAGATTGTCGAGCAAGAAAATTTTAGGAACCTTGATCTATAGTGTAACAGGATGAAAGGATTGATACTGATGTAAGTCACAGGATTTAGGTCAGGTGGACCAAATAAAGGAATGCCTCGGCGGTCTTGTGTGATCGAAAAGTTCCCGTCGATGTGAAAAGTAGGCATTATAAGGTGGCAGTAAGACCAGTGTTGTTATATGGATCAGAGTGTTGGGTAGTAAAGTATAATCATGTTCAGAAGATGGTAGTTGCGGAGATGAGAATGCGAAGATGGATGTACGGGATTACAAGAAGAGATAGGATAAGGAACAAAAAGATTAGGGGCAAAGTAGGAATAGGACCGATTGGAGATAAAGTGAGATAAAATCGATTACGATGGTTCGGTCATGTTAGAAGGTGTTCAACGGAGGCACTTGTTAAAAGGTGTGAGAGTACGGAGATTGTCAGGAATAAGAGAGGGAGAGGGAGACCCAAGAGTAGTTGGAAAGAAACTATTAAATATGACCTTGCTTATATGGATCTAACAGAGGATATGATCCTAAATAGATTTAATTGCCGTTATCAAATCCATATAGCCAACCCCACTTAGTAGAAAAAGGTTTGGTTTTGTTTGGTTTAAGCTTAGATTGCACTTTTATCGTCTTCTCAGTTTGAGAACAAATTGTTAGCTCTCCTAACTAATTTAACTATAATAACAAGATTAAAACAATTTTATCATCCTCCTCCCCCCACCAAAAAAAAAAAAAAAAAAAAAAAAAAAATTAAAAAAACTACTAACAGTTGTCTTATAAATATTTCCCCAAAATCTTATCTCATAAAATATTATGTTTTGGTAAAATTACAACTCAAGTAAGAAACTTATTTGAATTTAATTAAAACACTAAAATTTATCTCATTAAAAAATTGTGTTTTGGTAAAATTCGAATTAAAGATAGAAATCACTACATAACATTACCCATGTCAAGTACTCTTCATGCCCTATTTACTTAAACACAATTTTTATGAGATAAATTTTTAGTGTTCTATTTAAATTTAAATACTAATTATATAAGTAAAGATAAATATCAGTTATGTCTATAGAGTTCTCATGCACAATTCCTATAGATAAATATCAGTTATGTCTATAGAGTTCTCATGCACAATTCCAAGGGGATTTTGTATTATGATTGCTTTACTTACGGCATCTGTGTATATTACATGAAATATGGATACCAAGTGTTTGATTGAATTACTCTTACTTATTGAAGTAGAATTTCTATTTCAGACCTGGTCAACATTTATCCCCATTGAGCTTTGATTTTACATCTTTAATTATACCTTGAAGAATCACGAAAATCATCAATTAAATTTGTTTGGCGCTAACATTTTCATTGAGTAGTTCTCTCTCAAATTTACTTTGAATTCAATTGCCTACATCAACCAGTTCAAGAATTTTTATTTATTTAGAACTTATTAAGTCTTTATATTAATTAGAACACAAAAGTTTAATCTCTTAAAAATTGTGTTTAGGTAAAGGGTGGCTTGGATAGTTGTTAGCCTGTGTAATGTTGGGGTAGCGGTTTCTTACTTCAATTGGCATTTTACCAAAAAACAGGTCTTTTATGAGATAAATTTTAGCGTTTTAATTAAATTTAAGTACTTATTAGATAAGTTTCTTATTTGGGCTGGAATTTTACCAAAACACAATCTTTTATGAGATAAAATTTTAGTGTTTTAAATTAATATAAATTCTTGTGAGATACAAGTTTGGTTTTTTATTTAAATGCAAATATTTATAAGTGCTTTTTTTTTTTTTTTGGATAAATTGGTTTCATTCCAATTTTTATTTAGTTATATTAGTTATGGTAGGGAAGCATCTATTTTAAAATTGGGAAGTTGAAAAAAGTGCAATCTCATAATATATTTTTAAACAACACAACTCAGAATGCGTATTCTATTAAAAATTTCTCTTAGAAACTGATTGCATTTTTCATTTAATAGCAATTGGAAAATATGTTTAAATGAATGGTATTTTTCTTAACATTATAACTAACATCAACGGGAAAAAAAAGGAAAAAGAAAAATCTTATTAACTTGAAGACGATATGAATTATAAACCCAATAGGACACAATTATCACCCCTATTTACAACGCCAGTAAATGGGGTTTGGTGTTCAATAATAATAATAATAATAAGCTTATCTTAGGCAATCACGGTGGGCTCCAAAGAGCTCACAGTATATAATGATATAACTTTGTTAGACTGAGAATTTTTGCAATCTTGAACATCTCAGATTTTAGCAACATAATTGCACAACATGCACTTCAAAAACACATATTTCCTCTTACGTCCATGTTTTGAAAACCATAATATGTATATGAGTCAAATTTAAGTTCATGTAATCTAGTGTTTCAAGAGAATCATTTGAAATTTAATATTTAAAAGTGATTTTTGAAACATATGCAGTTTATATATATAAAAAAACTAAACAAGATACTAGAAGCCACCTATCTCTATTGTGCAATTGTGCTATGCAAAAAATTACGAGTAATGATCCTCTAAAGAAATAAGGGCGAACATGATGTAGTGATCTGTGATGGCAAGGATCAACACCTTCCACACACAAGCCTGTTGAATTTCTTGAGGAAATGCAAAGTACACAATTGTTGTTAGGGTTTTTATACAATTCAGCTCAACGGAACCCAAAAAAGTTTTGGTCCCAAACTGGTTAGGTTTGACTACATGAATTTTTTTCTCCATTCATTTCTGTTAAGGATTATGCTTTTTGTAAGGTTGTTTCAATCAGATTTTTCTTCCTAATTTTAGTCCTTGTAATTAGAGCGTTAACTTTTGCCCATTTTATTCCTGTAAAGAGATGAGTGATTTACTAAATGCCTTAACACCTAATTGGATTGTCTATGATCGTTATTTATAATCATACAATAAAGACTGTACATGTTACCTAGACTAGATACATTACCCTTTGACTTAGATAAGTCATCCCTAGATACATAAAGATAGTGATACATGTACATGAATATACCTTAACACTCCCTCTTAAGTTGGAGCATATATATCGTATGTTCTAAGCTTGTTACAAACAAACCTTACTTTGTGGGGGGGCAAAGCTCTAGTAAACAAACAAACCAGTTCGTCTTCAAACTTCACAGATCAGATTTTGATCACATTCTGTGGAATCTTTTCTCTGATAAATTGACGGTCGACCTCAATATGTTTAGTCCTTTCATGAAATACTAGATTAAAGGTAATATGAACCATAGTCTGATTATCACATGATAACTTCATGAGCTGTGAATGATGAACTTCTAATTCTTTTAACATGTGTTGTATCCAAATCAACTTACAATATGTGTGTGCCATGACTTTATACTCTTGCTCAACACTTACTTTTGCTACTATTGTCTGCTTTTTACTCTTATAAGATATCGGATTACTTCTAACAAAAATACGATGCCTAGTAGTAGGTTGTTTATCTGATGGTGAGTCAGCTCAGTCTATATTGGTGTACTCTTGAACGAAAGCGTCTATTGTCCTTGTACAATAAACATTTACTAGATGCACCTTTTAGTCTCAAAATCCGGATAACAGCATCCCAATGACTACAATGAGGTGATTTTTAGAACTGATTGATTACACTTATGGCAAAAGATATATTAGGTGTGGTGATTGTCAAGTAGTTTAACTTCCCAAAACCTTCGATATTGGCTAGAATCAGGTAACAACTCTCTCTTATCAGAAACCAACTTGGTATTTGAATCCATTGGAGTGTCCATAGGTTTAGAACCTATTATACCCATCTTAGTCAACAAATCAAGAATATACTTTCATTAAGAGAGAGAAATACCCATACGTGATCGGGCAACTTCAATTCCAAAGAAGTGTTTTAATAGACCCAGATCCTTGTTGTTGAACTTACTTTGAAGGAACAACTTCAGGTTAGTAACAACCCGTGAATCATCATCTGTGTTAATAATGTCATTTACATACACGAGTAGCCAAATCTTTCCTTTAGAAGAATGGTGATAAAATACTCTATGATCAACTCTACAACGAACTAAGCCAAAATTAGTGACAACAATGCTAAATCGACCAAACCGTGGTCGAAGAGGCTGTTTCAAGCCATATAATGATTTGTTCAGCTTACAAACCAACCCAGACTCGCCCTAAGCAACAAAGCTGGGAGGTTTTGCTCCATATAGACTTCCTAAGTAAGATCACCATCAAGAAAAACATTTTTCCATATCAAGTTGTTGTAGAGACTAATGATAGATTGCAGTTAGAGAGATAATAAGACGAACAGATGTAATTTTAGCAACAAGAGAAAAAGTCTCAGAGCCCACTTGCAACCAGAAGTCCCTTTAACCCGTCCATATTACCATTATGATGAACCTTGATAATACATACCCAATGACATTCTGACTTATCAGAAGGAAGAGCTACAAGTTCCTAAGTATTATTGGTTTGAAGAGCAGATATCTCATCTTCCATAGCAGAATACCATCCAAGGTGAGAAAGTGTCTTAGAAACCAATCTAGGAATAGAAATAGAGGATAAAGATGTACAAATAAACAATATGAGGGAGATAATGCATCCTAAGACACAAAATTAGAGATAGGATGAGAGGTCCAAGAACGTTTACTCTCCCGAAGAGCAATGGAAACATCAAAATCACTTACAGGAGCAGGTAGTATTGGACAAGTTAGTGGTGGAGCATAGGAAGCAGGAGGTGGAGTAGTCGCTACCGAATGCCGAGTGTATACTTGCAAATCATGACAATACAAATGACTAAATGGACTTAGAGGAGTATGGTGATCAACTGGGATGAGAAGAAAAAGAAGACTCTTGTCAAGGATGTATTGAGACTTGAGGCTTAGATTAAAAATGGGGTACACTCAAAGAATGTGATATTTGCACAAATAAAGAAGTTAAGTGAAGGACGGTAACAACGATAAACTTTTTGTAACCTAAAGTACCCTAAAAAGATGCACTTATGAGCACGGACATCAAATTTATCAGTCTTAGGAGCAAGTTGGTGGATAAATGAAATGCACCAAAAAATTCGAAGTTAAAGAGAAAACAAAGATTTTTTCGGGAACAACACATAACGACGGGTTAACCCCTTGAGAACAGAGGATGACATGCAATTGATTGAATAACCTATAGTTAAAAAACCATCATTCTAGAAGATGTTGGGAACATTCATTTGAAAATGTAGACAACTAGTTTTAATAAGATGCAAATTCTTTTTTTTTATTAACCCCATTTTTTTTGGTGACATATGGGAATAAGAAGATTGATGGAGCATACCAGAAGAGGTTATGAAATCAACAAAAGTTTTAGAAAAATATTCTTTTGCATTATTATTACGAAGAATTTACACAGGCACATCAAACTAGTTTTTTCAGCACATAAAGCTTGAAAAATAGAAAATAGTTTAAATTGATCTTTCATTATATTAATCTTTGTAATTCTTGAAAAATCATCCAAAAAACTGACAAAATACTAAAATCCCAACTTTGAATTAAGTTAACAAATGGCTGAATGGACTGACAAAATTGGACTTGATGACCTCTTATTGACTCCGGCAGCAAAAGGTACATTGATGTTTTTCAAACTAAAGGGAGATTAGGAGATGATGAGCGGGGAAGAGTTCGTCTTCCAAACATAGGACAAGAAGAACCATCAGCTAATACAATATTATGATTAAGATGACTAAGATTAAATAATAAAGAAGAATTACCAGATATATGCGAATTGACTCCTGAAACGATGATTGAGGAGGGAGAAGATGTTGCCATAAGAGTCAGATTATCTGAGTTGGCCAGGGTGGCAGTGGAGGCAGAGGAGTTAGAAACACGCAAGGATTGGATCAATTCTTAAAGCTGTGATGACCTCAAAGTAATTCTCCTAAGAATCAGATATGATAACTTCATCATCAGACATTGGAAGTGATGTAGATCCACGATCAGAGATATGATGTGTCTGCTCAGATTTTCCATACTTCTTGCAACAAAAAGGCTTGGTATGATTGGTGCCACCGTAAAAGTCACACTTGCGGTCACCCCTACCACTCAAAGAACGTCCTCCACCTCGAGAACCATAACAAGAATTGCATCACTACGAGTGCTACGAGAAGTACCTTGGGAAGAGCCTCTATGGCTAACAAGAGTAGAAGAATCAGTGGATGGTACTGAATAATCACTGATTGTGGTTGAATGACTATCCAAGAATGATCGTTGTATGCGGGCATATGCACTAGCAGTAGTAGGCAAGATTTTTCTTACTAAAATCTGATCCTTAAATCCTCGAAGAGTAGGATTAAGGCTAGACAAAAAATTTGCAATCATGAACTCTTCCCAATACTTTTTATTGTGTCAAGTCCTCGATAAATGGTCGATATTGTAATAATTGCTCCCATAGGCCTTTTAATTGACTTTAATAATCAGACAATGTTCTCTCGCCCTGTTTTGTAGAAAACATATGCTCATATAACTCATAGACCTAAGAAATATTGCTCTTCTAGGAGTAAGACTTTGCAAGACAATCCCTTATCTTTTTGGAAGAATCACAAAACTCAATGGTAGTGGCAATTCCTTCAGACTGTGCTATAACAATCCTATAATAATAGCATCTTCACTCATCCAAAATCTTCACTCATCCGAGCACGATATTGAGGATCAGTAGAAGGTGGCGGTTTATCATTAATCTATTCCAGTTTATCTTTCCACCGGAGAAAGATTTTCGCCGCATGTGCCCAACTCAAATAATTTGTACCATGCAATTTTTTGGATGTGATAGAACAAGGGATATCATCGGCCTTTAAGAATACAGATTGAGGCATGATCAAGGAGTAGTGGAAGACTTGGGAGTTTGACATATTGAATCAAATAATAAATTTCCAAACACAACACAATGGCATAGCCAACAAGAAGCTAAATAACTAGAATCGACAGAGGCTAAAAATCAATGAGATGACTGTGCCTTGCAAAAATAGAACATCGATATACCTTCGTAAGTTGTCAAGAAACCATCAAATGGTTAGGCAACACCATACCATTAGACGAGAGTCAAAACAAAAAATCCCAGTCTTCCAATCGTAAGTGAGAATCTCTCGTAAGCAAGAATCTCCCAAACACCAACAAATGAGAACCTCAAACCATCAAGAAGGATGCGGCGCGCTAATCATAAAGCGACTGTCATCGAGAGTCAACGGAAGGCTTCCGGGAAGCTACATGCCAGAGACTTTAGGGGCCTGAGATTTGGACCTATGGTGGAGGTTGGCGTGTGAGAGATCATTAGACAACTTCCGGCGACTGGACCAGGTAAGCGATTATCGTTGGTCGCCGACAATGCTTGTTGTGTATTCAGTGATTGATTCCAATGACTAGAAGGCTTGCTGCGGCGAGGTATAGCGATGACAAATGCATTAGGGTCCCCTCTTCTCTTTTTCCTCTCTTATGAAATCGATACTTGGCTTTGATACCAAGTTGAAAGAAGAGATATTGAGCGAACAAAATTAATTTCTCCCTTCTCCCAAAGAAGAATAATTATATAGCTGTGACAGTCAATAGAGCTTTTAATATGAGATAAAATAGGGAAACAGAATCATATATTCTACTAGTACTAATAGGTTTTGACTCCATTGATGCTTTCAAGAATTAAGGAAACAACAGTGGCCCAGATAATAGAAAATCAAAGTTGAGATAGTTACTGTGGCCAAAAAACACAATCTAGAACGGTGCTAGAATAGTGGACTTGCCAGAAAGGTGAACAAAATCACTCAACAATCATACTTGTGAGTCAATCAAAGTCGCGATTGATGAGGCAAAGCCAACGGCAATTGACAAAGGCTGAGGCAGAGACTAGTAGACAAAGAACAAGAATTCTAAGTGGACTCGATTAGACTGTGTGACGTAGACTGAGATTGGTCAACGACGAACAAGAACAATCTCACTTCATCGACTAGATTGGATTTTGATCTTTGATTGGAGTGATCGTCGTCGACTTCGATTGGCAATTGTTAACTTTGACTGGCTATCGGACTTTGACTACGGTGATCTTTAAATTCAATCATTGATTGAACTTCGAATGAGGACACCAGTGACTTAGAAGAACACTGTCAACGACTGCAGTTAGGGTTTTTTTTTTTAATTATTATTCTAAAATCATTGTTTGATATCATGTAAAGAGAGGAGTGATTTACTAAATGGCTTGACACTCAGTTGGATTGTCTGTGATTGTTATTTATAATCATACAATAAGTACTGCACATTTTACCTAAACTAGATATATCACCCCTAGAATTAGATATATCACCCTTAGATACATTAGTACAAAGGTACATGTACATGAATATATATTTACAACGCCTCTAGGGCTGCTATTCCTGACAAGGAATAGAGTCAGGCCTTTTCCAATTCTATATCTCTATGGAACTTTTTTATTTTCTTTTATTGTTGATTATCTATTTCTTATCTTTAGCATGGGTCTACTACTATTTATTTCAATTAAAAAGCAAGGGCTAATATAGCACCCCATGGAACACCTATTTGATCCATCTAGCCTGCCTTAAAGGGCTTCGGCCTTCTTTCTGCCTTAGATTATTACCTAGCTTTCTTCCCTCTCCCCTTGTAATATAATAATAGGGTCCCATGCTTATGGGGAAAGAAAAAAAGATACATGCCAATAGTTCCGCTATAGCGACTACATACCAGGTTGAACTTCCCAAGAAGTCAGTCAGGAAAAAGGGCGGAGTATGGCTTTCGAGGACTATTGTTATATGCGTTCTTTGCAGGATTACTATAATGGGCTTCTAGAGAACTACTCTAATCTGATTTTTCTCTAGCAGTAGTTATTGAGCAATTCTATGTTGGATATGACAAAAACCATCTTAACTGATCTTATCTTAACTTTTATTCTATCAGTATCAACTCAACTTTATTTTAGACATTCTTTATTATCCTATATTTTCTTATATTACTACACATTCGTCTTTTTTTAATGAGTAAATAAGCTTTATTAATTAGAAAAGGGCATTATGAAAATACCAACCATTATATCAAAACTTTGCCCAGTCTCTGTGTTCTTATTATTCTACAAAACTTATAAAAGAATCTAAAAATACAGATATATAACCCCTGGCAACCAACTATATCTCTAATACTCCCGCTCAAACTGGAGCGTATACCTACCATCACAATAATCTAAAATAGGAAAAGATTAATTACATTCTATTTACACATGCTGCTGTATCTCTATCTAACATGGACATCCAATTTTTTCCTATCTTGATCTTTTTTTATGCCCTTCTTTGGTATTCAATTTGTACCATTCATTTGATCCATCATCATTGGCGGATCCATATGGAGCTTCGCCCACGTTAGATTTATTTATTTTTCTTGAAAAAAATATTTCAATATAAAAAATTATAAAAATTAATAAAAAATTTATTCGAGAGTGGTTGAGTGGATGAATGATTGTTTGATAACACAAATTGAAAGAGATATTTGAAACCATTAATAATAAACCTATTTTACAACATTTGCAGAATATGAAAGAACGAAGGGATTGTTGTAACTTATTTTGTTAATTTGAAGGTTATATTGTGTAAGAAACATTTGATATCAATGTATAATATTTTGTATTTTATTATATTTTATGTATTTGTTTGAAATTTAAAATTTTACCTGTGATTTGGGCCTAAATTGACCCAAATTTTTGGATACGCCATTGTCCCTCATCCTTACACTTAGGCAAATTCCTGTAATATTCTCTGTTAACTTTAATCGCCACTTGTACCTCCTTATTCTTCTACTAAGTCTCTTTTGAGGATGGTCTTTGTCCTCAGATATACCTAATATCTTTTAACCACTCTTTTAATACATACAGTAATTCTATCCACAAGATATTTACATTTTTATCTAAATCTTATTTTCCTCCTTTAAGGATTTTATGCTTAAAAGCCACTTGCTTTTCTCCTTTCGGGTTTCATCACTTAAATGTTTATTGCCTCTATTCCTTCTTTTTTTTACTTCTTAATATGCAAGTCTAGTATCGTTAATATGTTGTGTAGTTAGACTCTCACCTGGTATTAACTAACAACTTTTACATGAAGCACGATCAACCTTTCCAGTTAGGAAAAAATCTATTTGACTACTACTTTATTATCTCTCTTTATGAAAGAAGTATTTGCTATTAGTTACTCGTATGAAATAGATTCATCTCTCTTATTTCTATTTATAAATCTATAATCTCCCCATGCTTTCCCAAAACCTCCAATGTTTTTCTTCACATGCCCATTCAAATCTCCTATAAATTTATTTACTTTTCATCAGTATCTTTTGAATAATTTTATCCATCTTGTAGAAATCCTGGGTTAGAACTTGTCCCATATCGGCCCATCAGAAAAATTATATCTCATATAAGAGATGGATTTCTCTTACCTTAACACCTAGGCTTTAAGGTTAAGACTTCTGCCCTTGTATATTGTTGGACTTCTCTAATATGACATCTGAGTGAGTTTTCAAATTGGGCCTCATCATGATCCATGTTGAGACTATATTCATGCGGGTTAGCGTGAGGGGTTGTTAGATGTCCTATATCGGCTCGTAATAAAAGTCATTCCCCCTATGTAAGAGATGGACTTCCCTCACTTTAATACCTAGATTTAAAATTGAGGTCCATCCTCTTATGTGTTGTTGGACTTCTTTAATATGGTACCAGAGTCAGTTTTCAACTAGGTCTCATCATAGTCCACGCCGAACCTATGTTCATATAGGTCAGCGTGAGGAAGGCTATTAAAAGTTGTTCCATATCAGCCCATGAGAAAAATTATATGCCCTATATAAGAGATGGACTTCCCTCACCTTAACACCTGAGTTTTAAGGTTGATGCCCCTACTCTTATGTGCTGTTAGGCTTCTTAACATGGTATCAGAGTCTAGGTATATCATCAATCTTAGTTTATCGGGTGGAATGGGTTACCCATGTGTACCATCAATCTTAGTCCATCGAGAGGAACGAGTTGTCACTTCTTTCGACCCAAGGTCCAATGTGTGAAGGGAAAGATTGTTAGGGTTCCACATCGGCTCTAGAGGGGGCCCAAGGCCCAATGTATGAAGGGGGAGATTGTTGGAGTTTTCACATCGGATGTGGAAAGGGCTGGTGGTCAGTATATCAGTGTGAGGGAAAGCCTCACCTTCGAGCTAGCTTTAAGAGATTAGAGAGGTCCAAGACCATCCAATAACTATTAAATGGTTTGACATTCCCATTAGCATTGTGTTGTGTTATATTATAATAATAGGAGATGTGTACAATATGGGAGAAAAATCATATATGATCCTATTTGAACTAGGAAAAGAATAATATCCCTAAATGGAAGATACTATTTCTCTAACATATATTTCTAACACGTATCTTTTCAAAAATGTTGTTTTGTTGCTTCATCTTGTAGTATTTGGGGCTGGGGTTGGAAGATCTAATACAACTTCTATAAACATTATATTCTCTCCTATATTCTTAACACTTATCTATATCGGTTTTCAGCTCCTTATCGATAATTATTCTTACCCTATTCTTATTCTTATCTTTCTCCGATATGGTCTAACTTCTCTAGATTTTTTTCTTATCCACTTAGTCTCTTGTAGACAAGTTATATTAACTCTTTTCCTAGCTAAAGTATCTACCGATTCCCTTATTTTTTCCTATTAATGAACCTATATTACAAGTTGATATTCGTAACGTAGTCTTGTAGGATTTTTTTTTTTTTTTTTTTACCCACATCTTTCCACTAAGGTAGATGTGCGGGATTACAAGGAAAGATATAATTAGGAACGAGAAGATTAGGGGCAAAGTAGTCCCGATTGAAAATAAAATGAGAGAAAATCGATTAAGATGGTTTAGCTATGTTGGAAGACATCCAACAGAGATATCGGTTAAAAGGTGTGGAAGCATGGAGATTGCCAGGAGTTGGAGAGGGAGAGGGAGACCTTAGAAAAGTTGGAAAGAAACTATTAAATATGACATTGTTACATGGATCTAATGGAGAACATAGCCCTAAACAGATTTAATTGGTGTCGTCAAATCTATGTAGCCGACCCCATCTAGAGGGAAAAGTTTGGACTGGTTTGGTTTAGTCTTCCAGTAAGGTGTGGGAACCCTTATTACTTCACTTTTTGTGGACAACTGGATATCACTATCGGTTTTCGTCTCCAAGATGGATACCTTTTTCCAGCAAATAGACTTTATATTCCTATAACTGCAGTAAGGTTTTTCATCATTTGGGAGACCCATACCTGAGGTCTCTTCAGGCATTTGGATGCCGTGAAATATGTGAGGAGGATGAGCGCTAATTCTATTAACCAAGCTTAAAGATAGATGTGGGTAAGATAGTTAGCCAATGGCAAGCCTTTCATTTGGCCAAAATCCCCTCGTTCTAAATTATCCTTGGCTGGACGTTAGTATGGACTTTGTGTTAGGCCTTCATAGAACTCCTAAGAAGCATGATTCTATCTATGTTGTTATGGACCATTTTTCTAAACTAGCTTACTTCTTTGTTGCAATACTTCTGTTGCTTCGAAGGTTGCCATTGCTATACTTTGACGCGGCTATCAAGTTATACAGACTCCCTAAGACTATTATGTCTAATCAGGATTTATTAGGCATTGTTGGTGAACCCTTTGGTACTTGGTTGATACAAAGTTCAAAGTTTTCACTGTATATATTCCTCAAATTGATTGTCATACTGAGATTATCAACTGAAGTCTGGGGAACATGTTATGATGCCTATTCCAAGAAAACCCTTAAAATTAGGATTTAATCCTTCCCATTGCTTAACTAGCCCACAATAACTCTATGAATAGGTCTTTAGGGATGAGTCCATTTGAGGCTGTGCATGGTTACAAGGTTAGGAAACTTTTAGACCTTCTTCCTATGCTGTCACATACTTGTCTCTGTAATTGCCAAGTTATTTGTTCGACACTAGCCTGATTTGTATCTTGAGATCAATGAACAGTTGGAAGCTAGTAATGCCTCTTACAGACTTTATCCTAATACACATAAGAGGCATGCTGAATTTAAAGTTGGGGATTTTGCAATATTTCGAATTCTATTAGAACAGCGTTGATCTGACCCTTATTCTAAATTGCAATCTTGAAGTGTTGGTCATTTTAAAATGTTAAAGCAAGCTAGTCCAAATGCTTACGTCATTTATATACCTCCGGAGTTTGGTTTTAGTTTTAAATTTAATGTTGAGGACTTAGTTGCCTTTATTGGCCACTACATTCTCCTAGTTGATCATCTTCCTGATATATAATCCATTGCTTTCTCAACCGATATAACAAAACCAAACCAAACTAAGCCTTTTCCCATTAGGTGGGGTTGGCTATATGGATTTGACGACGCTAATCAAATCTGTTGTGGGCCATGTCCTCCGTTAGATTCATAGAGATAAGGTCATGTC
>QLOD02000038.1:12688786-12718954 GCA_003260245.2 Sideroxylon spinosum | reverse complement strand
TTGCCCCCCTCACTCGTCCAGGAAAGTGTGAGGACCCTTGCCTATTTAACACTGCACCCGGGCGCCGATGCAGCGGTTCTTGCTCATTTATCACTGTACTCGGATCATACAACGCGTCGCTAAGTAGGGGACGTCCCCACGAAATTTCATTAGGTCTCAAATCCATAAAAAAAATCCGACTAAATATTGTGCTGGCTGTCGGCCACCTAACGCACAACCGATATATCTAGATAAAATTGATGTTATTTTAGGCAATTAGATTGTCTTTCATCAAGGAGTTGATAGTTCAGTGGTACTTGGTTCGTAGGGTTAGCCAATTAGACTTTCACTCTATTTGGATTTTCCGCCTTACCCTTCAACAGCTTGATACTGACTTACTTCAGTTTTACTAGAGTTAGTAGGATCTCTCACCTTGCTTGAGGTCTTCCCATGGGAGAGATGGTAGAAACACTATCTTTAGGCTCCCATCATACGTATCCACAAGTGTCACAAGAAGGTTATAGATGCCCATTTTGTGGTTAGGAGGTTGATTGTAGCAGCCAATGTTTGTCACTCGATAGGGTCAACTGGTCAAGTTTCTTTCACCCCAGACGAATGGACGGGTCATCAGATACATTGCATTGTATTTATCATTGTGTTGATTTATGCTGATTTATAGTTTTCCTAGGAGCTAATGTCTCTTAGTTTGTTTAATATGACTCCTAGTCTACCTTTTAGTGGCCTACATAAGACAAGGTTGGTTATTGTATTAGTATGATTGATGTTACGATTTTGATAATAAATGGCTTGTGAGCTAATTTTTCTTCTCCCTTTGTATTCTTCTCTCCTGGATATTTTTTTCTACTCTTTCCTAATCTCTTTTTGGTTTCACATCGGGAGTCCCCAATGAAATTCCCATTTGGATTCATGTTTACAGGGAATTGTTATGTTTTACACTAATTGTTAATCTACCACAAACCTTCTTATTTATCCGAGGTTAAGATCGGCCGTGTTAAAATAAACATTAAATATGCACATGTAGAGTTATTTTCCATAATTAATATAAACAGAGCAGTGGTTGTATTCCTTGTTTTTATCTCTTCTTTGTTACCCTTCATGTCTGATTCTGCTTCTGGATCACTTATTTCATGCTCATGTTCAGTAATAAGTTTGTGACAGGTGGATGTGCCAGTTTATACGGCTGGAACTGGGATTAAACCTGCCGAAATAGCTCGGCAAGGTCTACAAGAGGCAAAGTGGAAGAATATAGACGTGGTGATAGTGGATACAGCTGGAAGACTTCAGGTTGTATCACCTATATTTCACGGATTGTTTTAAGAAGATTTGTTTGTTTTATTTATATGTACTTTTTCCCCCAACTGCTCCACCTTTCTTTTCTCTCTTCTTTTTTTACTTTCCCCAGATAGATAAGGCAATGATGGATGAATTGAAAGAAGTTAAAAGGGCACTAAATCCCACAGAAGTTTTGCTTGTTGTGGATGCAATGACCGGCCAAGAAGCTGCAGGTATTTAGCCTTATTTTATTCATCTGACTGCTTAAGTTCTATCGTGAAGTAAATTACGCATTTAATTATTTTCTTGCATCATAACCTCCTCATTAGTAATTTCTCATTGTTCTAGCTTCAATAATTTATGGCCTAATGGTAGGTTGTGTTTGTTTATTTGTTTTTGATATATCTGAATGTAGGTCATGTTCTGAATGCATTTCTTAATATTCTTGGCTGTGCAGATCAAACTATATTGTGATGTGTTTTCTTAAATCGTTGTGAAATTGTCAGCAATTAGCATACGAGGGGATGTGTTGGAAACATGTATAAAAGTTCGAGTCTCAAATCGGATAAATAGAAAAGAGGTTAGATCTTAATATATAATTGGATGGCTCACAAATTACAAGGTTTAGCCTTTTAAGTGGATATGGGTCATTCAATGTATATTGGGTTCATGTGATGTGATGTGCACTCTATAGATACTTCCCAACGAGTTGGGTCTACGCTCATGCCGAAAGACCTTAGACGGATCAAACTCCTAACAAGTGATATCAGAACCATGGCTGACGATCTTTGGACGGACTGAAAACCGATTGGAGGGACTTAAAGCTGATTTGGTGGGTTTGTATGGAGACTCTTGATGGAGCGAGAAAAATCCAAGGAAGCTCTCGACGGAGCAAGGATACAGGCGGGCTTGCTGCATGGAGGCTTTTGATAGAGTAAAGGGATGGTTTTCGATTAATAGAGTATGCGGTGTTGGACAATTAAAAGATCATAAATTAATGGAGAGTCAAGTGGATCAAATTGAGGGGGAGCAAGGCCTATTGCATGGTTCACACATGAGGGGGAGATTGTTAGAAATATGTGTACAAGTTGAGTCTCATATCGGATAAATAGAAAAGAAGTTGGACCTTAATATACAATTAGATGGCTCACCACTTACGAGACTTAGCCTTTTAAGTGTCATTTAATGTATATTGGGTTATGTGATGTGGTGCACACTCTATCGATACTCCCTAACGGATTGGGCCTACACGTACGTGGGAAGACTTTAGGCAGATCAGACTCCCAACAGGATAGTTACGGTGTATCAATATCTGGTGGTTAGAGTCATCAAAAAATTGTAGTTGTTCATCAAGTCTAGTCGGTTCTATTTGATAATCTCGACGTAAACACTCCTTGCATTGAAAAATTTTGGTTTAGCCTTTACAATACAGAAATTTATACAGAGTTGTTTTTATTCGTCTCAATCAAATTGTTTTGGTATCGTCTTTCTACTCAAGATTACTCACTGGTAATTTTTCATTTTTTTTTTTTGGGTCTATTTAAAGAATTCATTGTATTCCGTGATCATCGTAAGCTCCTGGTTTGGGCAGAATCATTTTCTGGAGTACTTGCATCTTGGCTTACCAAGGATGTCCTCAGTTTCTACAAGTTGATATGAGAATAAATTGAGCTTTTGGGCTGGATACCTGTATCAATTTATGGAGCCTCTAGGTTTGCATAGAAATGTGGTTGCCAAAGCACTTGTAATTGGTCATGTGCCTATATTTCTGTGTGGGCCTTTTTTATGTTTTTAAGCTAGGAAGCTGTTCATTTATTTTTTATTATTTTTTCTGGTTTATTCAATATGAATTCTTATGATAATAAATTCCCCACAGGGAAACCAAAATTGTGGTAACCATTTTGTGTCCTATACTTCAATTAGAACAGGAGGCTCTTATATTTTCAAGACCAGCAGTTCACTGTTGTCTTGTTAATATATTATTGTTTCGCCAAGTACTGTCAAAATGATGACCATGAAAATTGGCCGTAGGCTATGTTTATGAAACAAATGGTTGTATCCTTTCATATGCTTATGAGGCCAAGCTGGATTAAACTTTTATTTTGTTAGGGCAGAAGAGTTTCAATAAAGCGATTGATTTGACCTCTGCTTGCATAGTTGTTAGATGCATGCCTCAATTTTGCACACCTTATTCAGCCACTAATGCAGTACTGTGGAATGCAACTTCTGTGTCTTCCTTGCGTCTCATTGTTTTTGATCAATTTTCAGCCTTGGTCACAACATTCGACCTTGAAGTTGGAATTACTGGTGCCGTTTTGACAAAGCTAGATGGGGATTCGAGAGGTGGAGCAGCATTGAGTGTTAAAGAGGTTAGCATCGCTAATCATGGGAATATATCTAAAACATTTAATTTAGTCCGTGATTTTTATTGTATCTTTTCTGTCTCACCTTCTCTTAGAAATTTTTTGGTCTCTCTTTTTGGGATTCCATCCTTCTGTTTCAAAATTTAGGAAGTTAGTGTTAGTAAATTTGCTTCTAAATAACCATTAATTTTAGTGGTTATTGTTGTTATTATTGTTACGGGTTATTTATGTTAGAGAATTTGAGATATGGTGAATATTGTAAATGTAGAATACGTCATTGATATTTTCTCATTCCCAGCATAGCAGCTTAGATTGTAAATTTCTGTATAGTTTCCTAGTTTGTACAAAATCCTATGAATATAAATTTGAGCTTAGACAACCCTAAGGTGGGCAGACACCAATGGAGTAGGCCGATATAGACGTGTGTATGGATGTCGGGCCAAAGAGGTTCAACTATTAGCATATGGATTGATTATTACGAGGTAGTTTAGCGTAATTATGATTTATTTTATTAATTAATTTGGACCTACTTGTTTTGGGCCACATTGTTTTTGAGTTTATTTTATTATAGGCCTTTTGTGTTTTGGCCCATAAATTTTATTATTTAAACCCTAATTAAGTTTAACAAAGATTATTGTTGGATGAATATTGATTAAACTTTTCTCCTTGTTGCTGCGTCTCTCTCTTCACTGCTTCACTTCCTTCTTAACCTAGTTTGCTTTCATCTGTAGTGTCCTACGTTAACTTTGGTATTAGATCAAGATCAAAATCTCAATCTCTAAACCTTTATTCAAATAATAAAATTTAGTATTAGAGCAGAATCTCTACTCTTTTGACACTGAAGAGTGCTACTATAGCTGGGAGTGAATCTCCTCCTATTTCCAATAATGATGAAATAATGTTACAGCATTATAGGCTAGGCAATCCTAATTTTCATTATTTCAAATGATTGTTTTCAAATTTGTTTATCAATAAAAATCCAAATTCCTTCAGTTGTGAATTTTGTCTACTCGCTAAACACAGTCGTGTGTGGCTTCCCATTAGATCATATAAAGAATCTCAATCTTTTTCTCTAATCCATAGTGACATATGGGGCCTTCTCGTATAAAAAAGGTCTCAGGCACTTGCTAGTTCATCACCTTCATTTATGATCACACTCGGGCTTGTTAGGTGTATCTTCTTAAGGAAAAATCAGAAGCTGCCAAATTTTTTTCGTCCTTCCACTCAATGATACTGACTCAGTTTTATGTCCCAATTCAATCTTTAAGAACTGACGATGGTAGAGAATATTTTAACTCCATTCTCAGTGACTACCTTGACACTCGTGGGATAATTCATTAAAGTTCCTATACAGATACATTCCAGCAAAATAGTGTAGCTAAGAGGAAAAACCAACGTCTCTTTGAGGTTGTTAGAGCTTTAATGTTCACTATGAATATATCTAAATATCTACAGGGTGAAGCTATCTTAACAGCTTCATATCTAATTAACAGAATGCCCTCGTGAGTCCTTAAATTCTCCTCTCCTTTGTTAACCCTCTTACATCGATATCCAACTTTTAGGTCTATGTCCTCCCTATCTCTTAAAATGTTTGAATGTACTGTGTTTGTTCATAATCACTCACCTAATCATTCTAAACTTGATCCAAAAACTATCAAATGTGTTTTCATTGGATACTCTCCCACTTAGGGTGCAAATGTTACTCTCCATCTCTTCGTTATGTCTTTGTATCTATGGATGTTTCATTTGTTAAGTCTCAACCTTTCTTCACAAACACTTATGAAGATAAGTCATGGGATATACTTTAAGAGGAATCTTCCTCACCTCATCCAACACACGCAGCACCTCCATCTTTGCCTTTGCCTTTAGTGCCTAACATTGAATCTGAGTTTAGTGACAAACAAACTCAGCCAAATATGGAAACAGGAGGAGATAACTCTCGGTCCGGGGGAGAGAATATCAGATTTGGCTCTCGATTAGAGGGTAAATTACTTGTTATTCACAAAGGAATCGAAGATAGCAAGGCCAATTTGACTCGATTTCCAGTTTCCAGGATAGTGAAGCTAATGATGATCAAAATCAGCATAACATTAAGATCCAAGGTGAGGATATGGACCTGCCAATTGCTGTCAGAAAAAAAGGGTCCTGTACTCAACATCCTATATCAAAGTAGAATATTGAATACCAGAAAATAATGAAGATGCTTCACACATATGATTGGAAGTATCAGAGTCCAGAATCCAAGAGGGAGGCTATAATCCAAGAGAGGGGACAATGAGCGGAGAGACATGTAATGGAATTACCTTGTTGAGCAAAGGATGTGGAAAGAGGAGAGGCCTGATGATCTGTCTGAAACTGTAGAAATCTTGAATGCTCTTCTTTAGAAAGAGTTACAGTCTGTGAATACTTGCTAGTAGAAGAAATCGGAGATATTATATGTGTCATTTGGGGTTTCACAATCAATTCCAACACCAAACTTATTCTTGAAAATTTGAAGAAACTAGATGATTAAAAGCATAAGTCAAATGGGCGAAGGATTCCCAAAACAGTTGACTAAGAAAATCAACCAAACAGTATTAGGTTGAGAGAGAAGTTGCGAATGTGCACTGGAAATCGAGAAGAAGTTCCGAACAGTGTTGAATCAGGTTGATTGAAAGGGACTAAAAGAATCGCCAAGAGGAGACGAGAAGATTGGATGAAGACCGGAGAATGATTGGTCGTGTCATGTGCTTGCACATGCGGCTTGATAGGCGGCATGTGAATCGCACATGCAGAGGACTTAGTGGCATGTGACCGCGTGTGGGGAACTTTTTGGCGATGAGCTTCCTTCTGCGGCGATCGCTGGCCTTGGACGAGTCTTTCGAGGTGTGGCTTTGGTCAAAATACGCACCAAACAATGACACCCCAACGATTGTTAGTGACGATGGCGAAAACTTTTTTGCGCGATTGAGTTCCGACGAATAGAAACGAAACAGATATTTCTAGGTTTTTGATCCTTCAACGCATGTAGAGCTAGGTTTACTTAATACATACAAGAATCATAAGAATCGATGCTCTGATACCTTGTAAACTGGAGAGGATTTACTGAAAGGCTTGACACATCCAAATTGATATTTATACACACTTAATATGCACATACAATAAATACTATACAATGAATGTAGATTACAATCAATACTGCACTAAGAAACTAGACTAGGTGCATATCCCCGAGATACATAAATGCTAAATGCACTGGGTACATAAATTAACATGCATTAACAATCATGATCATACAAAACATGTTGAAGTCGATCGACATTTCATCAAGAAGAAGATTGACAATGAGAGTGTTTGAATTACTCTCCAACTAAAGAACAAACAGCTGATGTCTTACAAAAAGTTTACATAAACCAAGTTTTGAAGATTTAGTAAATAAGCTGGGAATGATCAATGTATACTCCTAGCTTGAGGGGGAGTGTAGATAAATCTTTTATTTTTTGAATGATTAGATCATATTTTTATATATTAGGATTGTACAACTTTGGTTTCTATTTTATAGAAATTAGATCCCTCATTTTTAGGAATTTATTTTCTTAATTCTAGGATGCTGTCAGGTGTTGATACAAAAGGGTTCAATACCCTCTGTATATATATAGGTGTACTCTCTCTTAATGAGATCAATATAGATTACCTACATGATGATGTTTTTATTTTATTCAAATTCTTTGCTTTGTTTCAAAGGTTTTCGTACAATTGATGTTGAGATGAAGCTGATTTATCAAGCAAACGCATTCTTGTTTATCATAGTATTGAATTAGGCAATTTTATTAACTCGTGACTAGTTCGAAATGTTCGAACGGTTTTTATCGTTTTATATATAAAACGGTTTTGTGGGTGGACCGAACGGTTTCTTGAACCGGTTCGTGGTTCAACTGGTTGAACAAGCCGGTCTGGTCTACTTTTCAAGATCATGCCTCAAGAGTGAGGGAAGTATGATTGCTCGATGGTGTTGAGATGATGATGTGCAAGTCCTATTAGGTGATGACATGGCATCTCCCACACTCATCAAATGAACATTACAATAACATGCCTATCTTCCCATCTATGAGGTGTATTTAGACATGAAAGAAAGAAAATATGCCTTGAGGCTTCTTTTTGGCAATGGAATAATTTTCCGCACGACTTTAAGCTTTTAACATGCATCTATTGCTTCTTAGAAACAAAAAAGAAAAGACTGAAAACAAGATTTAGTTTTTTTTGCAATTTATGTTTTATAAAGGAAAAAACACTTAATAATGTTAGACTAATACTACTTTTCATAAATTTGGCTATGAGTAATTGTTGATCTTGCCATTTGATCCAAATGGTATGTGCATTGTGCAATGAGGTGTTTGAAAGTATGGCCTATTAACAAGAAGATATGAATGCAAGCTGTCTTTTTTCAAGAAAATAAATCAATATGTTTAAAGTTGACATTCCAAGACAATTGAAGACAACAGTTTTATGGATGTTGTTTTTGGTCATTACTATTGAGTCTAAGGATCGCAATTTATCCCTACCCACTGGGTACCCTAAAACCCTCCTTGCTATAGGTATGGCGCCCTACAAAATGGATTCAAGCGTAATGGAGCCAAGTTTTGGTTTACTCGAACTTGGCTTGAACTATTAGTATTGGGCTTGAGATTGAGTTTGAGCTTTTGTATAAGTTGGAGCTCGGTTTGACAGAAAAATTTGGGCTCAAGATTAGCTCGCGAAGACTTAACCAAAATGACTTTATTTTAATCTAAACAGATAACAAATAAAAATAAATAACTTGACTTAATCAAAACGTCATTGTTTCTCTTAACCAAAATGATGTGGACTAAAGGTTTTGGTCAAAAGTATTAAAAGTACATATAATTATCTTATGGAGTTGCTTCGCGAGTTTTTGAGTTGAGCACTTCTAGGCTCGAGGTTGATTTTAAACTAGCTACAAATTGAGCTCTCATTGAGGCCACAGATTGAACTTGAGTCGAGTTTGAGCAACTTGCAAATAGCTTAATTTCTGAGTAACAGTATGTGTACTAAAACAAAATCCTAATGGAGTAAGAGACCCCACATTACCTATTTGTCTGCAATTTTTCAAAATCATTTGGCCATATGTACAAGATATATTACTATGCATGTTCAAAACAATAAGAATACAAGTCTAATATAACACAAACGTTGATAGTCTATTATAAAAATCTAATCACAATGAATAGTAAAAACCCTAATGGGTATGGGTTATCCTCCTCCATACCCATATGAGTTATTGCTATAACTATTACAAATGTGTGTGGGCATCCCATATTGGGTTTTTGAATTGTGAAAATTATCTGATTAAATTTTTTTGAGACAATAATTGTTGTTTGGTTATTAAGATTGGACCATGACAGGTGTCAAGCAAGCCAATCAAACTTGTAGGACAGGGAGAACGCATGGAAGATCTGGAACTTTTCTACCCAGATCGTATGGCAGGACGAATCCTTGGCATGGGAGATGTTCTATCATTTGTGGAGAAGGCACAAGAAGTTGTGAGTACCAACTAATTTCATATATATACTACAAGGATGGTTATTTGATGTACATCTTAATTACATTGTGAGTAGATGCGGCAAGAAGAAGCTGAAGAATTACAGGAGAAGATAGTGAGTGCAAAATTTAACTTCAATGACTTCCTCAAGCAAATTCGTACCATTGCACAAATGGGTTCCATGAGCCGTGTTATTGGAATGATTCCAGGCATGGGAAAGGTATTGATTTGGTTCCTGTTCATATGTCCATACCTATGTATATGTATTTTTTTATCTGGTTTACGTGAGATAGGACACTTGCATTGATCCAAAAGGCTTTCCTATTAATTTTTATTGTTCCTTTAACAGTGAAAATAAACTTCAATTACTCTTCAATCACTTTCGTGAAAACAGATTTCTTCTTCACAAATTCGAGAGGCAGAGAAGAGCTTAAAAATAATGGAAGCAATGGTAGAAGCAATGACCCCAGGTAATATAGTTATCTTCTTGGTCGTTTTGTGAAACTAAGTAAGAAAACAATGCAAGCTTTGTAGCATAGATGCGCGTGAGCATCATTCATAGATATGATTTGAGCTAGCTTCTTTAACCTGTTCTGGTGGTACTTTCAAGCCAAGTCCCAAAGGCATTTCAGTGTTAGTCACACGATTTAGGCTAAGCGAGTGCTACCAAACAAGATGCTACCAAAAAGAAGATGCAAAATGTGATTTTTTCTTGTTGCACATGATCCTGCTCCCCCTGTAGTTCACATGTTTTTCTCCTTTTTGGTACAACCTCCCCTATGGTACTCGTTAATGTATATTAATAGTATTAATAGTAGTATTATTGTGTAGATGTATTTAGATCATGGGGAACTTTTATAGTCACCTTAGAATGTGTACAGTCATCTTTTAGATATGTATAAATTAAACACACATGAAGCTACTTGGGTGTGGTGTGGTCTTCTCAATCTATTCAGTTTCTATATGGTATCAGAGCATTTTAGGTCTACTGTCTGAGATCCGAAGTCAAGAACAATGTACAGTTCTCCTCTCATCACTGGCACCGAGCACCAAGGAGCACTGTCAGTTCGTCTCTGGTGCTCAGTTCACCAAGGTAGTCAAACGACTAGAGTCGTCTACCGCCGACAAGGAGAATCGCCGAAGTCCCATCACCGGAGTTTCAGCCATGTGTTGCCATCTAAGTTGCTTGGACGCTGGACGAGAATCGGATATGGGTGTGAATCTAGGTGTTCGATAATGCAAGTCTAGAGAATAGAAGATACGTGGATAAGGATCCGAATTTGGATACTGATACGGGGATATGCCATGTAATTTTTAATTATTTTATAAATTAATACTATAAGTATATATTATTAATTATTTGTCGTTTGCCCTTCCGTATCCCCAATGTAATTTTTTAATTATTATATAAATTAATATTATAAATATATATTTTTAATTATTTGTTGTTTGCCTTTTCGTCTACTGACTCTCTCTTTCTATAAATCATACACAAAAGAGAAGAGAAAAAGTCTACGTACGCAAATGAAATAGCAAAAGTCTTGCATGAGGGAATGTTTCTATCAGTGTAATTAATGTTAGCATAGTAAATAGCTTGTTTGGGACACGTGACTTCTATGTAATACACGTAAATGTTGTAAGACATAATTATGGTTGTATAATCAACACAAAGAAGACAAAAAGTTGAAGCCATCCAAAGAATTCTTTGGACAGAGAATGCCATTGACAGAGAATGCTATCGCCGGAGAAGTCCAAAATGGATGATTTTTTCATTTTAGCATCATAGTCATATCCGAATTGAAAGTGCCACACCCGACTCCGCACCCACACCTATACCCACACCCCACCTACACTCGAGTGGGTACTCCATAGTTTTGGGGGAGTCCACGCAACTTAGGTTGCCATGCGTCTATCATCACATGGCGCTTGAAGATCACACGCAGCCACCTCACTGGCACGTGAGAGCGTGTGAAACTTCTTCGCCACTACCGGTTGATTGCAGTTTGCTCGGCCAACTCCGGCGAGCCTGTCTGTTTTATCCGTTTGTTGGTCGGAGCTTGATTCTCCAAGTCCAGTAATATTTGTTCTTGGCACCTGCCTATGTCACTGTTTCTCTTTAATCTCTATTGTTCAACACTGAAGTCTTGTTTTGGTTAAGATTATACTCCAGGCCAGTACCTCTAGCTTCCTTGTACTTGTGCTACTGTTCCATTTCTATTTGTCAAAACTCAGTAATGTAGAGAAGACTTCACCATCGCCACTGATAATAATTGGGGTGTCTCTGTTTGGTGCCTATGATTTCTTTAAGAAAAAATTTAGTGTTGAAGTTGACTGTGAAACTCCACCATAAATGGCACATATATTCTCTTCAGACCACCGCAGTCAATGGTATTGGTAAAGTCGTTCCTTCTCTTTCTCTTTCTTTAGTGTCAGTATTCTATGTTCCTTCTTTTCCTTTTAATGTTATGTCTGTTAGTCAACTTGCCATACACCATGATTATTTAGTGACCTCCTTTCCTAATTCTATTGTTATTCAGGATATGAAGACAAATGAGAAGATTGGTGGAGGGCATGAAGCTGGAGGAGTCTACTATCTTGATACCGAGGTACTTAGAGCCTGTCCTGCAATAGCTTCCCCCTTAGAAGTTCATTGTCGTCTTAGTCATCCATCCCTGAATAGGTTAAAAAGCATGGTTCCTAGCTTGCATTATTTATAGTCATTAAATTGTGAGTCCTGCTGGTTGGAAAAACATCATCGTTTGACTTTTCCTTCCCGAGTCAATAATAGATCATCTAGTCCATTTTCATTAGTTCATTCAGATGTTTGGGTCCTAATCGAGTTACTTCAAAATTGGGGTTCTGATATTTTGTCACCGTTGTGGATGATTTTTCAAGAATGACATGGCTTTATTTAATGAAAAATCGTTCTGAGTTGTTTTCTATTTTTCAAGCTTTTTGTGTTGAAATTAAAACTCAGTTTAATGTATCTATGTGTGTTCTTTGTAGTGATAATGCAAAAGAATACTTTTTCAAACCTTTTGCTGATTTCTTGACATCCTCTGGTATGCTCCATCAATCTTCTTGTTGTAGCACTCCACAATAAAATGGAGTTGCTAAATGAAAGAATTTGCACCTTATTGAAACAGCTTAGTGTCTACTTATCCACATGAGTGTTCCTAAAATCTTTTGGAGTGATACTGTTTTAACTGCAAGTTATTTAATCAATCGGATGCTCTTTTCTTTGCTTAAAGAATTAACTCTTCATTCAGTGTTGTTCCTCAATAAACCTTTGTTTTCTCTTCCATCTCGCATTTTTGGGTGCGTTTCTTTTGTCCATCAGCTTGCACCTGGGATTGACAAATTGGATGCTTGTGTTCATAAGTGCATCTTTTTGGGGTATTGTAGGTTACAAAAGAGGTATCTTTGTTATAGTCCATCTCTTAACCAATTCTTTGTTTGTGCAGATGTCACTTTGTTTGAGTCTATCCCATTTTTCTCTTTATCTCAACCTTGGTATATCCTAGCTGAGAGTCTTCCTTTTCCTGTTATTCCAGTTGAGTCTAGTCACCATACTCTTTCGAGTCCATCTAATCGTTTGTCTCGTCCTGACTTGTGGGTCTACGCTCGGCATTGAGAAGTGAGTGCTCCACCATTTGCTTTTTCTATGTCGTCAGCTCTTGTATGTGATTTAGATATTCCTATTACTCTTAGGAAGGGTACACATTCTTGCATTTCTCATTTTGTATCTTATGATGCATTATTACCCTCTTATCATTCATTTGCTATACGTTGTTTCTCTTCCTAAAACTATCTTTGAATCACTTTCTCACCATAGATGGCATTTTGCTATGAAAGATGAGATGTCTGTCCTTCGAGCTAATGATACTTGAAAGCTTGTTTCTCTTCCTTCGGATAAGTCTGTAGTTAGTTGTCGTTAGGTATATACTATGAAGGTAACAACTTCTAGACCTTCTTTACCAGTTGAATCTCTATCTGATATTAATTTGCCGATTGCTATCAGGAAAGGAACTAGGGATTGCACTAAAAACCCTTTATATCCACTCTCACATTTTGTGTCCTTTGAAAAATGTTCATCATCTCATAGGAGTTTTACCATGAGACTTTGTTGTGATAACAAATCTGCAATCAGTATTGCACATAATCCAGTGCAACATGACAGAACCAAACACATCGAGGTGGACAGACACTTTATCAAAGAAAAACTAGACAGTGGCTTGATCTGTACGCCTTATGTGTCCACTAACTCCCAACTAGCAGATGTACTTTCCAAGGGATTGCGTAATCCTATGTTTCAAACAATTGTTAACAAGCTGGGAATGGATAATATCTATTCATTAGCTTGAGGGGGAGTGTTGGAAAATGTATGTAGTTATTCTTTTCCAATGTATTATGTAGATTCATGTACATGCATTTATGTATCTAGGGAATGTAGATTCATGTACATGTATTTATGTATATAGGATTGATGCATCTATGTCTAGGTGATCCGAACAGTCTTTATTGTATAATTATAACTAACGACCATTGACAACCCAATTGGGTGCTAAGTCATTCAAGAAATATCTTTTCTTCTTTTTGTTGAGTGGCTGTTAGGTTTGCATGGGGACTGTTTGAATCTTTGCAGCAGACAGATGGGAGGACTTGACCACTGGCCACATATGCACGTGTTCCTCGCGGCTTCCCAAAAATTCCACACATGCCAGTCTGGAACTTATCAGCTCCAGCACATGAGAGCATCATATTGGTGCGCAGAACTTGAAATGGATGAACCCAACTCTCAAATGAAATGCATCCTTTCCAGCAGGCTTTGCCATATATTTGTTCTGAATGCTGCGAAGAACTCCGTTTTTGGTTCAGCAATGAATGCTGGAATATTGGACAGCAGCAATAAGAGTTCCAACAATAAATATTTAGCCATAGATGTTGGACAGCAGCAATATTCCAGCAATGAAGGCTGCAATAGGTATTCAGTAATAAAGGCTGAACCAAGGAAACAAATCTGATTCTGGGCAACGATTTTGGATGTTGGATAGTAACAAAACGTTGTTGGACAGCAGCAAGATTCCAGCAATGAAGGCTGCAATAGGTATTCAGTAATAAAGGCTGAACCAAGGAAACAAATCAGATTCTGGGCAACGATTTTGGATGTTGGACAGTAACAAAATGTTGCTATTTTGTATAGCAGAAGCAATGAATGCTGCTATATTTGACAGCTGTAAAATATATATTCAGCAATGAAGGCTGAATCAAGGAAACGGTAGCAATGAATGCTGAATGAAGGAAGCAACTCTTGACAATGAAGGTCAAGATTGAAAATATACCGTAGGCAATGAAGGCGCAGGGTATAGATAGATGAAAATTAGGAAGAACACGATTAGCCTAGAAAATTTTCTAGCTCTGATACCATGTGGAAAAAAGAAGAAAATATATTTCTTGAATGACTTAGCACCCAATTGGGTTGTCTATGGTTGTTATTTATAATCATACAATAAGGACCGTTCGGATCACCTAGACATAGATGCATCAATCCTATATACATAAATACATATACATGAATCTACATTCCCTATATACATAAATGCATGTACATGAATCTACATAATACATTGGAAAAGAATAACTACATACATTTTCCAACACAAACCTAATAACCTTGGAATAAGTCTCAGCAAATGAAGGAAAAGAAGCTCCACTAAGTATCTGAGCCCTTACTAGTACAAACTCAGGCTCAAGACCAGTGAGGAATCGAAGAACCACCATCTGTTCACGCTGTTTTTGCATCTCATTCATATCTGATGATAATGGTTGAATAGAATTAAATTCTTCAGAGATCCGTTTTAGATATGTGAAGTAATCTGCAACCAACTTACCAGATTGCTGTAGTTGAAAAAACTTATGAGAAAGATCATATATGTGAGTTAAGTTACTAGAAAATAGCAAACGAATATACTCCCAAATCTCTTTACATGTATCCAAGTGAGTACACATATCAATCTCATGACGTTCCATAGAATTCCAAAGTAAACTAACAAGAAATGCATTTGTCTGAATACATGTATCGTAGGTAGTATTAGTCGATGGTGGAGGTGAACTAGTGAGGTATCCCCCCCCCCCCCAAAAATATCTCATTAAAGCAATTTTAATAGCTTTTGACCATTGTATATAATTGCTTCCATTCAGCTTTTTGATAGTAAGTCGGGCAATAGGCTGAGTTGAAATAGTAGATGTCCCAACAGTTGTAGAATCAGATTTAGGCTCCATAGAGGTCTAGTAAATAAATTAGATGACTTATTATTCTCTAATGAAAGAAGATTGGACACCGTACCAGGAACAATTGATGAACAATGATTGGCAACAAGAAGCACCGACAAGCACCGACAAGTAAAGTATGAGACAACCAATTAAGAACCAAAAGAGAACAGCTATTGTTGGTGAGAGAACTGTGCGACGATTGCGTGAAGCAATGAACAGTGATGGGCGAAGGCGCAAGTATAAGTAACAACGATCATCGATCAACAAATAACAATCGTTGGATGATTGCTCAACAAGATGAACTACGACCGATGAGCAATCAGCAATCAAGAAAGTTACGAACGACGAGTGACTGAACTGGTTATTGGACGAGCAACCGAGCAACGAAGCTATGACCGGTGAGCGACCGACTTGATGTTACTGGGTGACTGACCATTGAGCGACTGAACAGGCTCTATTAGGTGTCACTGACGAGACGATGCCGACATGACGACACTAAGACTTACCTCGACTATACATGGTGCCGATGATTCATGGCGTCGATTGGAACGAAGATAGCGAAATCCCTTACGTCGATGATACTTGGCGCTGACTTGATTGTTTGGTGGCTGATAATGTCTTGACATTTCGGGTTTTCTGACGGTACGCTCTAATATCATGCAAAGATAATGACTTGAATTGTATTGAAAGATGGAATTGTGTATTGTATTACTGTTCCTGGGCCTATTTATATACATAAGAGTTTTACTTCTTAGGAAACTATACATATTAGGAAACTAGGAAACTATCTATCTTTCTAATATATTTACATTAATATCTAACACCAACCAATTCAGGATACGTCCATGCCAATATTACGTGTAACAGATGCACCTGCTATTTCCATTGTCAGAATCATTAGAATGTTTTAGAATAATTGTTGTGTTATTTGTGTGGATTTTGAGGGATTTGATTTAGTTTGATTGGTTGATTGTATTTTCTAATTTAGTGTAAGTTATAAGTATAAATACAATACGAGGGAGAAGAGAATTTTCTCTCTTCTAAACCAATTATTCTTTTCTTCTAACTTGGTGTCAGAGCATTTTGTATAATAGTTATACTTAGAAACCCTAGTCATGGCTCGCTGTAGCTTTTTCAATCAACATTAAGGTCGTCAACCACTGCAGAGGTCGTCAACCATGATCGGTGAAGGTTGACCATGAGCGGCTTAGTCACATGCTCCCACGGGCTAGATGAGCTTCCTGTGCTAGATCTAACTCACGAAGCTTCTAAGTAAGTTTGCCGGCTTGTGCTTATCAATTGCCTCTCTGATGACAATTGACTGTGGTTGCCAGATGTAAACAACTTCCAATAGCCCCCCATCTTGATGTTTTGATTGCTTGTTGATCGCTCTTGTTCGTTTTTCGCTCACTCATGACTCATCTGTGATGTCTTGTTTGTGCTTGTTGTTGGTTGTTGCTTGATCAGAACTATGTGTTTGAGTTGCTCTTTGTTCATTGCCTAGGTACGAAGCCTCTGTTGGCTTTATTAGTTATTCGTTGTTGTTCACTACTTGATTTGTCTTCCGCTTTTGTCTAGTATTATGGCTACCAATTCCTCTAAGATTTGAGGCTAATGGTACCGATTCTTCTACTATTGTATTTGTTGTGCTCAGTTGACAGTCTTTGTAAGTCCATCTCTTGTGAAAATCTAATGAAACTTATTATTTGACATGGTCTCATGTTATTCATGTATTCATTATTCACTGCTAATTGAAAAAATATACTATAGTTCTTCCACTAGATCAATCTCCTATATTTTTACAATGGCGGGCTTCTGATGTTTTTGTTATGAGTTGGATATTCCATAGCTTGGAGCCCTCAATTTTTCGTACAATTACTTTATATGGTTCTTCTAAAGCCATTACCAGACTCCTCCTCTCAAATGAGTAATATTTTGGAGATTTTTGAGACATGCACAAATTTTCTCCTTCCAACTCGATGCTCAATCATCGTCTGAGTATTATAGCACTCTTAAAGCTCTAGGTGATTGTCTTCTACATTTTCTTCCTTTTCCTAGAAACTAAGCTTGAGATGATATGATAGTGGGATGAGCTTATGATAGTTTTCCTCCTTGCTAGCCTCAATGATAATCTCCGTTGTTATTGGGATCAGCTTATGATGAATGAGACACTACCTATATGGCCAATGCTTACTCTTGTCTTGAGCGTTCCTCTTTAGGTCACCGCTCTCAAATAGCTTATTTGCCCAAGTGGTTCTGATTCTACTGCCTTAGTTAATGGTTTTGTAGGTCGTGGTCCTCGTGGTGGATCTCCTGGCTCTAGATGTGACACTAAGGACTGTGATCATTGTAGGGGCCACTAATCATACTAAGCCACACTGTTGGAAAAAAGTATGGCCGTCCTAATCAAGTTCGTCATGTCACTGCTAAGCCCATCAACACTAACTCTTCTTCTGCACAGAGCACCTCTGGTTTGAGTAATCCTGCTATGTCTATTACAACTTCTCCATGCCCCATTCACCCCTACTAAGTTAAAAGTTATTATACAGGCTTTTTGTATCTTTCGCTCTTCCAACTCTACTACCATTTTGGTACATTCAAGTAGTTTTGACTTTTGTTTGCTTTGATGTTTTGTTTCTTCATCTAGTACTACCTAGCGGGTGGGGCATCTAATAACATTAATTGTCTCTTCACCTAATACAAGTTTTGTAAACATTGATCTATCCTTATACGACCTCATCTCTGAGCTCCTCATCGATATTATTCCTATCCATTTCTATTCTAATATTTTTTCAAATTCAGATGTTTAAAACCAGTATTTCAATTTTTTTGGATTTTTTTCTTATCTGCTTAGTCTCTTTTTACAAGCTATATATTAACTCTTCTCTTTGCCAAATTATATACTAATTCCTATATTCCTAGTCGCTATCTGCAACCTACTCTCCTGGACTAGCTTCTTTACTGACACTTGTTCATTAAGGTGTTTGAATCCTTTCCTACTTCCACCAGACCTATGCGCCGATGTGGCGCGTCACTTTGAGGAAACGGCCTAGTGAACCTTTGTCCAATTTTCACCACCCACCCAGAATTCGTTGCAGCATGTCATTAGTAGGGCACATTACATCGAAATTCTCATTTGGATACATGTTCATGGGAAATAATTGTGCTTTATGCCGGCTCTTAACCCACTACAATCCTTCTTCCTTTATTCGGGATTGGGATTGGCTGTGTTAAATAAACATTAAGCATGCAAATGTGGAGTTTGACAATCCGCATATACGAAAATATATATTTATTTGTCGTTGTGTTGTTTTTCCTTTGTGGTGTCCTGTCATTTTGAAAATTTTAATGTGATTATATCCATGCTTCTTAATCAGCAATCATCTAGTAAATGAATGTTCTGAATGATTAATTAATAGAAATTGCACTAATATCCATAATCAAAGAGAAAATGGGGAGAGAACAGTATTGCAGGCTGAATGCTTGTAAAAAACACTTTAAGCATCGATTTTTTCTCTCCTAAAACTCAAGTAGAACTAGACATTGGACGGTATTGAAGGGAGAAATACGGCATAGGTCCTGCATAATTTCTGTATTCCTTTCTATGCAAAGGCTACTGGCAGTTTCCACATGAAAAGCGAATAGGATATCCCAAGACAAAATTTAATGGGGGTGAAAGATGGTGTCTAATATATTAGCACAAGGGACCTTTTCATACGGGTTTGCATTTCAATCTCATGAAATTGCTGTGGATCCGGACACAGTATAGATAGTTCCTATACCAGCTTTTTCATGCTTCATGTCATAATGTGACAAGGTTGGCTTTCATGAAGTCATTCAGAAGAATGTAATTTCCAGAAGCAAGTAGTACCAAGATGTGGATGTTCTCTTCCTTGTGATTGGGGTCAGAATTGAATGCACCTTTTTGACGTACTCATTCTAGTTATTCAGGTTATTCTTGCCAGGTTATCTGATTTTGCACTCATTGCTCATGATTAACTGTAGCAGAGTTCTTAATACCTTTGTATTCAAAAGGTGCTCTGGTTTTGAGTATTTTCTTGGCTTTCCAACCTTTATTTGGTGCTCGTGATAGAGTTTCGATATGCTTTCTCCTTTTTTGGGCTGGAACGTTAGATGTCTAAACACTTTGTGTTAATCTTGATCTTGTGCTACGAGAACATTTTAGTTGAAACAAAAGCTAGCAACTAGCGTAGTTACCAGGGTAATTTCAAACTGCAATGAGTTTAGGTATCTCAAATATGTTCAGCACCTGTTTTCCAATCAATTAAGAATTCTCATTTTCTTCTATCATCAATGAATATTGTTTCCTGTTAAAGACCTATAATTCAACTCCTCTGCAGAGGAAAGGGAGAAACCCGAGCTGCTGGCAGAATCCCCTGCCAGAAGAAAAAGAGTTGCTCAAGGTTCTGGGAAGACAGAGCAGCAGGTATGTAGAATTTTAAGGACATGTGATTTCTATAAATTGGTACCAAAAGATGCTGATTCTTTCCCATTGCTTTTCTGATGAATCAATACCAGGCTTATGCTGCACAGTGATATTTGTTTTTGGCAAAAATTTTAGGTGGGCCAACTTGTTGCTCAACTTTTCCAAATGCGCGTTCGTATGAAAAAATTAATGGGTGTAATGGAAGGTGGATCTATGCCTACGCCGAGCGATCTTGTGGAGCCTCTTAAATCTGAAGAGGTACTTTGTTTGCTTTTGTTTTCATTGGATGTTAATGTGTCACTCTGTACATCCTTGATGACTGCTCCGAAATAGTGCAACTAAAGATACCTCCCAAGTGCAAAAAGGTGTAGTGTAATTTAACTTGGTGAAATCAAAATCGTATCCAAAGAGAATTAGATTGAAACCTAAGGTTACTAGGCTATTTTAATCTACTGTTCTTCTTTTAAGACAATAAAAGTAAAATCAGGTTTTGTTTTTTAAAAGGGTTTTCATTAGCACTAGTAAACAATAAAACCAAAGGCAACAATTAATTTATCTTAAAGCAAGTACTTAAATGAAGCTTAACCTATTTATAAATAAGTGCAGAATTTAAAGCAACTTAAATTAAAGTAAAGCAATGAAAAACCAAGGATTTAAATGAATGGAAAGCAACTTGATCCAACCTACAAATCAGGGTGGATACCTTATTCCCATGCTAGAGATGACAATGAAGATATCATCGTTAAAGCCTTTCTATCCAGATTTCTTTTTACTGTTTTCAAAGTATTAAGAAAGTTATAATCAAGTAAACGTCGTCAGTGATTTCGGCGAAATATAGTCGAGTCCACAAGTTTTCAAAAGGTAAAAGAAAGTTTTAATCTCGTGAATGTCAGCAGTGATTTCTATGAAATATGGTCGAGGTTGCTTGTTTTCAAAAGTTTGAAAAACGAAAGGACAAGAAAATCTGGAAAACCCTGGATCTAATCCTTACACTTCAAAGTATTAAGAAAGTTTTAATCATTCGTGGGTTTTACACTTTAAAATATGATCAGTCACGTACGTTTTCGAAGGTTTTGAGACGCTTGAAATTGATCTAGGAAGCAAGAATCCATACCATACAAGTTTTACGTTGCATGTGTGGATTCAATCACATCTATCATTCAAATAAGGATTCACCCATCATTGATGAGTTGAATCAAGTAAAAATTTACGCTAGTACGATAGAAACAAAAGCAAAACAAGAAACAGAAAAGAGAATAAAGAAAAGAGACTCCATTAAGTTGAAATCAGCAAAGCAACTATGAAGAACAATTGTGTAGTAGCAACATATCTCCAAACTTCATTACAAAATCATTGTAAACTCTCAAAAGAATGTAAAAACTCATAGAACCTAATCCTAGAATATCAAGAATGGCTCTCTCAAAGTTCAATATAGCGTAGGTATTTATAGAGAAGCCTAGAAAAATCCTAAAAGCAGAGCCTCAAGAGCGCAGCGTCCAGATGCCAGAAGGCATTAGGGTTTCTTCCGTCCCAGCTTTTTGAAGTCTCAAGGTGCGGCTTGGTGTCCGGATGGTATCCGGACACTAGAAGACAGTGTGTTCAGATTTTAACTTTAACATGAAAGTTGTAACCCTTCGAGTATTCTTTCCAACCCAAAAAGAATCACATCAATCGGAATTATGAGTAAAAAGTTATTGGCCAAAACACAGACAGGGTGTCATGCTGAACCATTCGAAGAATTTCAATTGTGCAACTTTGCAAGCTGATTTCGGTGCTGATATAGACCTCTTTTGGACTTGGGTTCTTATTAAAGTTGTAGATCAGAATGTGTACTTGATTTTGGGCTTTTGAATCATCTCAATTGGTCTCTGGAAACTCAAGCTATGCTCCAAATTCTACCGTGATTAGTATTTGTCCAGCTTACCCCATTCCAACAGGCTAATTTAGTGTATTTTTTACTAAAACCTGCATAAATAAACAAAATAAAACTAAAATAGACATATTAAAACAAAAATTACCAACATCAGCATGGCAGTCAAGGTTTATGATTACGCTTTTTAAGCATAATCACTTGAGTTCACGCATATTTACTTTTATGCTCTTAATTCCCATGTTTTCATTCATTACAATCTGCTGATTGTATGAGAAACCATAATCTCAAATTGCAATATCTGGATACCCATTGTTAGGTCCATATTTTTGCCTTTGTTTATGTAACTTCTCAAGTATCTTGACCACATCACTTGTAACGCAAGTAGTAATCCTAGATTGGCTGCTGGGTTTGGGGTACTTATCCTGCTAAATTATCTACTAAAGAGGTAAAATAATAATTATCTTCATAGCAAAACTATTAAAATAAAAATGTAGGGTGTTTGATACAAGCTTTGCCTTAAAGACCCAATTTTAATCATCCCTTAATTTATGGGGAAACTGTAATAGTTCCTCCATACCCGGACAAACCTGCTTCTCCCTTATGGATAAATTATTCTGTCGTTCTTACTATAACGTCATTGTTACTGCATTAGTGAAACTATGGGAGGATACTTGTCTGCTTGATGATCCTATTGTGATCCCTTGTAATGAGCCCTCAGCCTGAAGAAGTTTTGTTGGATTAGCATTGCTTCTTTTGCAAGTCAACATCTATGCCGCAAATGCAAATAGAAATGTGTTGGGTGACACTTCCAATTTTTGAAAACTGGAAACAGAACTGCATTTGATAAATTTGTTTCTGGTATTTGTTTCCAAAAAAGATGATAATTTTTCAAAATATTTTTCAAACCATGGAAACTCAAAAATGTTGTTTTGAAATTTCAGTTTTCACTGTCCACCTCACTTTCAACTTCCGCCACTCATAACCACCATTCACCCGATAGTGACCAATGTTCAGCTACCAACCATGGCCAGTCATCGGCGACGGCCCACCTGCAGCCAGTGACCCATCCTGTTGGCTGACTTCTGAAAAAACAAAAAAAAAAGTTACTTGATTGCTACTCAATTTAGATGCTATGTGTTGGTGATTTCTAAGTCTGATTCTAGCGTTTGTAAATAGTTAATATACATTCATGTATTGTTGTCATTCATGTATCTATTTTTGTATCTAGTCTAGGGGTGATGTATGTACTATGTAAAGACTTTATTCTGTGTGTATAAATAGAAATGATAGATAATCCAATTGAGTATCAAGCCATTCAATCAATTTTTCTCTCCAGCTTACATGGTATTAGAGTTAATTCCTCTCATTTGGGTTTGTTCAATGCGGAACAAAATCAGTTTTTCTACTCTATTTTTTGACATCAAAATAGAGTACTCATTTCAACTTTCATTGCCATAAAATAGGCCTTCATTACCATATAAACACTCAGCCGTCGTTGCTGATTTCTGTGTTCCCGTCCAGAGTATTCCAGCTTCTCTATCTTTGAATCATTAATCTCAAATCCAATTCAGTTGTGTCCATTTGTTCCGTTCACTATGTCAACAGTTTCTGAATCTTCCAAAATTGGGTCAACCGAAACTGTTCAGCCACAATGAACTCATTCGAATGATTTAAGTACCATTCAGACATTTTACCGTCTCAACGGAAGGAATTACCTAACCTTGTCACAAGTGATTCGCACTAAACTCAAAGGAAAGGGGAAGCTTCACCATCTGACCAAACCAAGACTAGATTCGGATGTTCCAAAGTTTGAACCTTGGGATATTGAAGATTCATTGATTACGTCATGGCTATAGGACTCCATGCAACCTGAAATCAGTGGGAATTATATGTTCTTAGCCATGGCTAAGGAAATCTGGGAAACGGTGAAGAGAATGTACTTTAGGGTGAAGGATGTTGCGCTTGTCTTTGAAACTAAGGCTAAAATTCATTCAGCCAAGTAAGGTACCTTATTTGTTACTGATTACTACCATAACATCAAGATGAAGTGCAATGAATATAGAGCTATTTTATTGAAGTTTATTAAGGGGGAGCGGAGGTTTTTAGCGAGTCTTATCATGGAACATCCAACTCCTTGGAAAAGAAAAGCTTCTCTCAATTAGCGAAGTCTTTGCCATAATTAGATGAGAGAAGGGAGGAGGTTAGCTATGGTAGAGTTCCCCAAACAAGAAGGATCTTCACTTTTGACCAATAGTCAGACTCCTTACCAACCAAAGCAAAACAGTTGTGATCCTTCAAAGAACAACGAAGATGACTTATGTTGCAATTATTGTAAGAAACCTGGACATAGAGACTTGCTAGAAATTGAAGGGAAAACCACCATTTCGCAAGAGCAACAATTGGAATACCACTGGACCGAATTAGTTGAATTAGAAACCATTAAACAAACAAGCAACTATAGCTGTGGCAAATGAGATAACAGATCAAAAAGATAGGCTGGAACTAAATGCATAAGGAAGAGGTTGAGAAGGTTTGAAGTCTGGTTACCATTATTGACAGACCTTTTGGCTCTTGTTCCTTGGCACATGTAGGTAATTGTTATGCTCAAGCTTTCACTGTTTCATTGGACTGTGATGGTGGTGGATTTACGTAGACTCCATGTTCAGGGCATTTGAAGATTAGTGTAGTGTGGCAGATGGAACTTTGGCTCTTTTAACAGGAAAAAGGAACTATCTCAATCACTCCCTCTCTCACCTTAGAATCTGTACTTCATGTTCTTAAGTTGTCAATAAACTTGTTGTCTATTCCAAAAATTGACAAAAGATTTAAATTGTAAGGTGGTATTCTCATCTGATTAATGTTCTTTTCCAGGAGCTGACAATGGGGAAGGCGATTGGGCTTGCTAAGGAAAAGGAAGGGCTATATTTCTTGGAAACTAGTAGTGGTAGAAAGGGAGCTCAAGTACCTTCATCTCATTTATCAGAAAAACTATCAATAAATAGATCACAGATTTGGCTTCATCAATTTTAGACTAGGACATTCATCTGTTCATGTACTCAAGAACATGTTTCCTAAGTTTTTTAAAGGTATTGATGAGCCTTCTTTTCAATGTGAAACATATCAATATTGATGAGCCTTCTTTTCAATGTGAAACATATCAATATGCTAAACATCAGAGATCCACTTTTTCCCAAGTTAATATTAGATCATTGGTTCCATTTTCTATCGTTCATATTGATGTTTAGGGTCCATCTAGAGTTGGTAGTCTTAATTGAGCTTGTTGGTTTGTTATAGTTATTGATGATTGCACTAGAGTCACTTGATTATTTCTCATTAAAAACGAATCTAATGTCAATACCGTTATTCCTAATTTTTTGAACATGATTTGAACGCAATTTGATGCGATGTTAAGATCAGACAACGGGAAAGAATATCAAAATCAAATCTTGTCACCTATCCTGCAAAAAGAAGGAATTATACACTGAAATTTCTAAATCAAAGAATTACACACAGAGTAAAGAGAATAACATTGGAGGATTAACGAGAAACCTTATCACAGGAAAAAACCTTAAAACACAATTCCACAATGACTCTACTTGAACTCATGACAATTCACTCGTATGAATCCTTTTGTCACTTTTGCTTGAATCACTCGATGAGCCCTAACAAGAAGATATTTTGATTCACACAAAAAGTAAAGAAAAAATAAAAGAAAACAAGAGAGAGATTGTTAAGCTCTCACAAAATAAAAATCTCTAAGTCTATATAATATGCTCCCCAGTGTCTATGCTGTATTAAGATTGGATACATATAGATAAAGTTACAAGATGTTGCCCTAAATTAGCTGAATAGGAAACAACATCGTCCATAATATAATATCTCATACCCTCGTGTTGCCTACATCCTTCTTGCAGGGTATACTACCAGAGGATTGAAGGATCGCCCTGCTTGCACCCTGCTTGTGTGTCTCTTTGGAGCGTATTTCTTGATCTTCTATAATTTGTTTCCTTTTGGGATCAACATTCTTTCGGGAAGATCTTGATCTTCTATTCAATTTGGGAAATAATGATCTTGATTTTCCAATCTGATTAGGAAACATGAGCCTAGAGTTTATCTTTATTTCCAACTTTAGTTAATTATTTGGATTTTCATAAAATTAACTTTACGATCTCCTCCCTTGGCAATTTCATAACAAAACTAGAATTGGCTTGAATCTCCAATCTATGAACTGCACACTTAATAAGAACATTAAACACACGTGTGATAAAAGAAATTCATCAAAGACAAGTGTTCTAAATATATCAAAATGTTTCATTATCAACTACATAAAGGGTAGCCCAGTTCATGAAACTCCCACCTATGTGGGGTCCGAGGAAGGGTCGGGCCACATTGGACCTACTGTACGTAGCCTTACCCGATTGCAGGAGACTGTTTCCACGACTCGAACCTGTACCACAAGGTTACACGGTGGCAACTCTACTGTTGTGCCAAGGCTCTCCTTCAGAAGCAAAAATGGAGATAACCACAAAAAGCACATAACTACATAGTCGCATAGAATCGAAATCCATATTTGTCTCCCCCTTTTTGTTATGAATTGACAAGCACAACAAATTGACGAAATAAAAACAAAAAACAGATTAAAGATAGATCACTGGATTTGTTTGAGGCTTTGGCCTTCCAGCGCCTTCCCTGCGAATCTCTCTTGGAGAATTCTTGTAGTGCCAATTTTTTACACAATTTTAATCATAAAAACATCAAAAAAAAAAAAAAAAAAATTGAATAGGGAAGTTCATGAAATCAATCAATCAATCAATCAAACCAAGCCTTTTTCAACCTGGTGGGGTTGGCTATATGGATTTGACGACGCCACTGAAATCTGTTTAGAGCTATGTCTTCCATTAGATCCATGTAAGTAAAATCATGTTTAATAGTTTCTTTCCAACTTCTCTTGGGTTTCCCTCTTTCTCTTGGGAATTTCACGAAGTATATCAAAGAAATTTTACTTTGCCAATGTCCAAATATGTAAATCAATCCTTCAATTAGCACAAATTTAAATGAAAAAAAATTCATCTTTCTAAATAAATTTCCAAGACTGTGATATAAGATGAATTAAGCCATAAAATCAAACAAATGCTTGTGTACTTGTGAGGGTATGACTAATCAAGCATATATTCTCCCCCTCAAAAAAATCACAAGAGCAAAAATTAAATTTGAGGCACCAAATGAATTGAGAGCAATTTTTTGATTTTATTTTTATTTTTAAATTCTTCTTTGAGATTTTCTCAATTAATTTTCATCCAAAATTTTCTTTTCTTCGTGAATATCCCTTTCAAGGTTTTGGCGGCTTTTATACGTTATCGGTAGGTAGAAATTCCCTCAAGTCATCTTAACCCAGAGAGTGGTTATTTTGATAACTAAGATGTCATTAAGAAGCTTATCACTAGTCCCACTAGTAGCCCTTTCCAAGACAGGATACAATTATTCTTTTAATTGTTCTTCATCATATTTTTTTAAATGTGTCAAATGTTAACTTAAAAATCCGTAGATAAGAAGATGGAAAGATATATACAGAATCAATCAATTGTTTAAAGAAACACATCAAAATTATGACAAAGTTCATCAAAATACTTCTTTGCAATTTAAATGAAAATACAAATTTTTAATCCATTAGAATAAATTTGATTGAATGATGATGCACATGTAAGGATATAGAAGTCATACAGTATCTTCAAGCAATGAACTTCTATCCCTATTTTATTTTAAAATATTAGGGATAAGCACAAGTACCCATAGACTTCCTTAGAGATTCAAAGCGAAGGACGTCCAAGGGTTTAGGGGAAATATCAGCTAGTTGATTTTCAATTTGCACATGCTCCAAGGAAATCACATTCGCCTCGACGATCCCTCTAATGAAATGATAGCTAAAAATGTCAATATGTTTGGTTCGAGAATGCAAGATTGGATTCCTAGAAATACTAATGGTGTAGATAAACTCTGATTATGAGATAATGGAGCAGATCTGGATAAGAATGAAGCAGCCGAGAATCTCCCAGTTTCAGTCCTTGCAGGAGTATGATTTATAGGAATTAGTTTCCTGGTTTCTAGGAGTCTGTTTTCCTTATTTTTTGGTTACCGATTACTACACCTAAGGTGGAACTTATCTATTCCATGTATATAAACCAAACCAAACCAAACCAAACTAAGCCTTTTCCCACTAGGTGGGGTCGGCTATATGGATTTGACGATGCCAATCAAATCTGTTGTGGGCCATGTTCTCCGTTAGACATTAGGTCTTAAATCCATAAAAAAATCCAAGTAAATATTGTGCTGGCTGTCGGCTACCTAACGCACAACCCTCCTCCTTTATCCGGGCTTGGGACTGGCTATATCAAGGATCCCCTAACATAGGCGGAGTTTGTCCGGGCTTCCATGTATATATATATATATATTTCCCACGCTGTAAACTATAATAGAGAGAAATAATACTTCTTTCATGGTATCAGAGCCAGTTTATCCATAAAAGGCTCTTCTTTTCTTCTCCCTATCAGACTGAGGTTGTCCTCCTTAGCCAGAATACCTCTTCTTCTGTCCTATGAGGTTGTCCTCCTCCGTAAGAAGGATACTTCTCTCCTTCTATACTCCATCTTCTTAAATAGGTCAAGATCTTATCCTTTCTAACCCTCTGTTTACAACATGAGTTCAGGAAAGGAGTCAGAAATTCTACCTTCCAGCCTTCCTCAACCTGCAATCGCCTCTCAAACCTTCGGAGAAGGTTCAACCCTGCAGCTAACTAATCGCAAACTGAATGGAAAAAATTTCCTTCAGTGGTTCAGATCTGTATTGCTAGTTATTCAAGGAAGAGGGAAGATGGGTTATCTCAATGGAGATATCAAACAACCCAAGACTGAAGATCCCTCTTACGCCAACTGGGAACTTAATAACTCAATTGTGATGGCTTGGCTAATCAATTCCATGGAGCCTCACATCAGTACCACCTACTTATTCCTTCGGTCAGCACAGGTCATTTGGGCTGCAGTTAACACCAACTATTCTAATCTCAAGAATGCCTCCCAGGTATTTGAGATCATGAATAGACTGAAGGAAATAAGGCAAGGAAATGTGGAAGTTACAGAGTACTATAATGAGTTACAAATCCTATGGCAAGAGCTGGATATGCATTATGATTACAGAGTACTATAATGAGTTACAAATCCTATGGCAAGAGCTGGATATGCATTATGAAGCTGATTGGGGAGACCTAGAAGACAATATCAAGTTTAAAGGACATTTAGAGAAGGAGAGGTTATATGAGTTCTTGATTGGATTGAATAGAGATCTTGATGAAGTAAGAGGAAGGATCCTTGGTCACAAACCTCTACCTTCTATTGATGAAGCTTTTGCTGAAGTAAGGAGGGAAGCCAGCCGGAGGAGAGTAATGCTTGGAATTGGAGGAAACAGAGAAAGTCATGCTACTGCTGCAAACGAGAGAAATATTGAAACCACTGCTCTTACTGTCAAAGAAGATCAGAGAAACTAGCAAAGGGGTGATAAAGGAGGAACGCCTTAGTGCAACCACTGCAATAAACCAGGGCACACGAGAAATATGCTGGGATCTTCATGGAAAACCAGCCAACTAGAAACCAAGAGGACAAAAAAAGGGCTTTCAAGCCACAATGGAAGAAAAAACAGTTGAGCCAAAGAAGGAATCAGATCAGAGTGGTATTTATCTGAGCACAACTCAGCTGGAACAGCTACAGAAGCTACTCAGTCAAACTACAATGGGTAATACAAGCTCTTCTGCAGCTACTTCAGGTACAACAATGCATACTAAGAGCAAGACTGCTTGGATGCTTGATTCTGGAGCTTCTGATCACATGACAGGTAACCTATCATTATTTTGTGATTACATACCTAGCTCCGGAAGGTCTAGAGTCAAGGTAGCTGATGGTTCCTACTCAACTGTCGTTGGGAATGGGTCAATCCAACTCTCCAACAATATTTTACTGCACTCAATCCTTTATGTTCCCAATCTCACCTGTAATTTGATTTCTATCAGCAAACTTACTCATGAGTTAAATTGCTATGCTAAGTTCTCTGCTGTTGGCTGTGAACTAGAGGAACTAGATTCGAGAATGACGATTGGCAATGCTAGAGTCTGTGATGGCCTTTACTACTTAGACACTGAAGGCAGCTTAGTTAGCAGCACTGCAACAGCAGAGAGAGTATCTTCCCTTAGTTCTAACAATGAAATTATGTTGAGGTATTATAGGCTAGGCCACCCTAATTTCTTCTACCTCAAACGATTGTTCCCTGATTTATTCATCAATAAAAATCCTAGTTCTTTCAATTGTGAATTTTGTTTGCTTGCTAAACACTGTCGTGCACACTTTCCTCAAAAACCATA
>QLOD02000038.1:12663172-12688686 GCA_003260245.2 Sideroxylon spinosum | reverse complement strand
GTGGAAGAGATTTTGGAATTGAATAATCTTTTGGAATTCTTCAGCATTTATGATTGACCTGGGAAATGGGTTTTCTTTTAGAATTAATAAGGCATTTATAGTGACTGTTGGAATTAGGAAAAATAGTCTTTTCAGCTTGTCTTTCTAGATTTTACTCCTATATTATATCCTATTGTATTAGGGGCAAGGGATTGGAAGTTAATCAGAATTCTAGTTTTATTAAAGCCGTTTCAGCTTTATTGGGTTGTTTGAGTATTGCTACTTTAGCTATTGTTCTCCTTCAACTCCCTGAACTGATTCCCTCATCATTTCTCCACATTACATCTAGAAGCTATCTGCAGAGTATTGAAGCATTTGAAAAGCATTCTAGGAAAAAGGAATTCTCTACAATAAAGGCACTTCACTTAATCTTGAAGTATATACTCATGTAGATTGGGCTAGATCAATAGTAGATCAGATATAAACTTTAGGATATTGTACCTTTCTGGGATGAAATCTTGTATCTTGGAAGTAAGAAACATGCAGTAGTAGCTAGATCAAGTGCAGAAGCAAAATTTCAAGCTATGGCATTGGGAGTTTTTGAGCTTTTATGGTTGAAGATTATTTTCCGATGATTTGTGGATTTGTTGGAAAGGAAGTATGAAACTCTAGGGTGATAATAAATCAGCTATGAGCATAACTAATAATCTAGTACATCGTGATCGTACTAAACATGTAGATCGATCGTCATTTCATGAAAGAAAAATTCGAAAGTGGAATACTATATGCCCTATGTTTCAACCAAAGAGCAGCTAACAGATGTTCTTACGAAAGGTCTGCCAAGTCCTTCTCTTCGTAGGATTCTAGTCAAGCTAGGAATGACAAACATTTACATTCTAGCTTGAGGGGGAGTGTTGGTGATTTCCACGTCTAATTCTAGAGATTGTGAAAACTTAATGTCTAGGAAGCATGGATACGCATACGATACGGGTATGGATATTGATACTGCAATTAAAAAAAAAATGAGGATACGAACATGGTAAGGATATAGCCAAAAAAATATAAATTTTGTATATTTTTATCGGTTATATATATGAATGTAACATTCACAACAAAATTAATTTAATATATAATTCAATATACAAAATATAACAAAATATAAGTTATAAGTTTTTTAATATTAGGAATTTCAATTACTCAAAGCTAGATTTGTCTTAATTATATATTTGAAGAAAATGATAAAATAATAGGATAAGTTAGGTGGCGTATCCAATATGTATTTTAAAGTATCCGAAAAGTATGTGTATCCGATACATATCGGATACGGCACCATTTTGGAGTATTCGTACTTCTTAGGTAAATGTACATTCATGTGTGTTGTCATTCATGTATCTTTGTGTTTATGTATCTAGTTTAGGGGTGATACATCTATTCTAGAGGTGATGTATTTAACATGTGAAGTCTTTATTCTGTGTGTATAAATACAAATTATAGATAATTGTGAGTGGAGATGGGGTGGGTGAGTATATATATATTTATGCATGTATGCACACGTTTGTAAAAGACTAGATGCTTCACAAATTTTGCTATTAATGTGGCATTCTGCAAATTTGTCTTCAATGGAGCCTAAAGCTTTGAGAGCTAACTCTTTTTCATTTAAATTTGAAATATAGAAAACCAGTGCATGGAGTTGCCAACTGGATTAATATATAACAAACCCGGATTGAGTTAGGAGCTGACTTGGCCTCTTGTTAGCCAATTCTTTTTCCTCTCGACCATTTCAAAATGACATCAACACTATCAAATACGTTTTCAATATTTGTTTTCAGAACACTGAAAATGGAAGTGTTACCAAACAGGGCCTAAACTAGCAAGTAAATCTTGTTGGAACTTATTACGTCCCTTCATTTTGCAATAACTTTCAGAATTGTTGAATTTTATAATTTTGCTAGCTCTACGGTGTTAATTATATGGTTATGACTCAAGCTGACAAAGTGAAACATTTACATCGTGTTTGTCAGGCTTCCCCCAGCACAGCAAGGAGGAAGCGACGGTCAGAATCGAGGAGGCAGTTTGTGGACTCAGCATCATCAAGGCCAAGTCCTCGTGATTTTGGGTCCAGGAACTGGGTTTCAAAATTTTAGCAGCATTGGAAGAAGGACCACCTATAGTATCTTACTTGTATATAATTCCATCTGATCAAGGAAAAGAGGATCTCTCCAAAGTTCTTTCAGGTATGTGGTTCGAGTGCATGCTTGTAGCTAGTTCAAAATCCACAAATCATGTCCCCCTATGATTGATCAAGTTGATGGTACTGGATTAAATTTTACCTGAAACTATTTTTTCAAATTCGTTGGTGTTGTTGTAACATGAAAGAACACTAGCAAAAACCAGTGCCTACGGCACTTTGAATAAAATTAGTATTAACTTCCTTATATAGTTGAAATTTTGGTCAAAAAGTTTAAATAGAAAAAATTATGATAATCCATAGATTTTAAATTTTTTTTTTTCTAAAACTTTAGATTTTAACAGCTACTACTGGTGTTTTGGTCTCCCTCTCCAATTAATTTTTGATAAGCATCATAAAAGAAAATACAAATTATGGTGCTTTAATTTGGAAGGTTCAACTTTTAAGAAACCATAATTGGACGGAATTTAAGTTGGCAATTTTGATTTGCATATGACCTCTACCTTTGAAATATGGAGAAATTTAAAATTTTCAAACTGTTTTGTGAGACAGGTGATTGTGTAATCCACTAAAATAAGAATTTAACGGGTAAGATAAAAAAATAAAACCGATCTCAATAGTTGAATGAAAAGAAAAATAATTCTTAACAGTTGGATCTTAGTTTGTGAGAGAGATATTTTTAAAATCTTATTTTATTATATAGATGTATACATCAATTTAGAAAAGGAAGTTTATTTGCAATTTAGTTTAAACCTCGAACCTGAATGTATACATGGATGGTGTCTTTTACGGGAAAACGAGAAAAACAAAATAATTGGGATGCCAGAGCCTATTTTCAGGCAAATTTCATCTCTCTTTCTAAGTATTAATTAGTTGCAATGTTCTCTCTTAGTTACCTTTTGTTCATAAAAATGAGACAGTCAACGGTAAGAATGGAGGGGCAAATAATTACTGAGGAGATTGCAATTAATTGCATGAAATTTTAGATAAAACTTGTGCGGCAAAGTGAAAGTTATCCACCTATTTCCTCTGTATCCTTCCTGCCAATTATAGATCTCTCGGGGACAAGTATGCAGTGACTCTATTTGTGGAAATGGCCATTGCGTGGGTTGTCTTGTGCAAGAACAGGAGAGATTATATTAGCACTCTAAGAAAAATGGAAAAAAACAAAAAATGAGCACTCTATGATAGAAGAAAATGTTCATTCACAAGATGGAGTGTAAGAAGTTTTTTTTCGGAGTGCCAATGTCATTTATCGATAATAAAAGAGTGAAAGAAAGGAAGTAATAGAAATATTAAAAAAATGATGGTTCATGGTAATTGATGCCTCTTTACTTTCCTGATAATAGTCATAATTGTTTTTGGGAAGATATGAGTATTATGTATGTAAATTCAGACGTATCAGTATTCAAGCGTATTTCTCTTTTTAAGTGAGAATAAATATGCTTCCCCCCCCCCCTTTCTTGTACCCCGCCCCACCCCAATCCACTATTAATGAAACCACAGTGATTAGGTAAGTTTAAAACCACGAAATGGTAAGGTGGTTTCAATCTGGCCAACTAATACAGCCAATTGCAATTGCGGGTGCTAAGTTTATCCTGACATGTGTGCTAAGTTTATTCGGATGCTAAGCTTATCTGGTGCTAAATATGCGCTATGTATTTTGAATCAAAGTAGTCTATATCCGGATATACTATATGAGATATTATGCTTTTTTGGTGTCCAAAATCATCAGATGCATGATAGTAAATTAATTTATAAAAGAAAAAATAAAAGCAATAAAATAAACAATGCTAATAAATTAAGAAGAAATTAAATAATTTTTCATGCTTATTTGGAAGAACTACAATTGCATATACGAGTGGTTCAATATGTATGTGATACTTTATTTATTCTTAAGAAGAAATTACCTAAGTTTTCATGTGTATTTGGAACAATTACAAGTGCATATATGAGTGGTTTAACATGCATGTCATATTTAATATATTTGTTGGTTAATTAATAATTAAAATTTTAATTATTATTTTATATTTTAAATGTTAAAGTTACAAACGATATCATCTTAATTAACGAATTGTAATTTTGAGAAAAAATAAAATAAAATTTGGTGTATTTTATTATAACCGATATGGTATCCTAACAATTTTTGATCCATTTTTTTAGTTCAAAAAAGTTCATATACAATTTGGATAAAATAATCAAACTTGAAAGTTGACTTACGATTGAATCGGGCCGTTCGGATAACGTTATAGCTTAACTATCTATACGTTCAAATCTAGTGCCAATGAATTTTTAAAAAATTATTTATCTAATTTCATCTTTTAGTTTGTAATCAAGTATTTGGAATGGCTTGTCAATTGTAATCTGCAATCATGTTTTGTTGTAATAAATATATATTTAGAAAGCTATAGTAATTATTAAATTTTGTGAGATGAATTTTAACGTAGGAATATTGAGTTTAATAAGGACGAATGCTTAATTATTAATTAGTTTTTAAATTAAGATAAGTTTGCATTTGGTTTTTTTTTTTTTTTTTCTATTTTTTGTTTTTGGTTTTATGTGTTTTTTTATTTTAGAAATCTCAAAACAAAAAAGAGAAAATGCTTATTTTTCCTTACTTTGAGATTTTCCTTGGTTTGGATTGAAAACATTCAAAACAAAATTTTGTCACTTTCTATTTCATGTATAAACTCATTTTCTGTTTTCTAAAACAAATTTTGAAAAGATAAATAACCAAATGCATTTGAGTTTTCCTTATTTGCTGTTTTTCTTATTTTCAAAAGTGTAAAATGGAAAATAAGATCAAAATAAAAAATAGAACAAAGGAGATATTCAGTGTGCATTACCGCGAGATTAAATTGATGAGCCATACGATGAAATTATGGAAGAGAGTTATTGAGAGATGACTGAAAAGGACAACAAATATTTTAGAGGATCAATTTGGTTTCATGCTTAGGAGATCAACCATAGAAGCGATCTTTCTCTTGAGGAGGTTAATGGAGCAGTATAAAAAAGGTTAAAGAGATTTACATATGGTGTTCATTGACTTGGATAAGGTATATGACCGGGTTCTCAGTGAGATTCTATGAAGAGTATTGGAAAAGAAAGGAGTGTGTTTCGCATATATTGAAGCAATAAAGGACATGTATGATAGAGCCGTTACCTCTATACGGATGACTGGCGGAAAGACTAAGGAATTTTCTATCACGATTGGTCTAGACCAAGGTTCAGCGTTAAACCTGTGCTTGTTTGCCCTAATTATGGATGAGATTACAAATCATATTTAGGATGAGGTTCTATGGTGTATGCTATTGGTAGATGACATTGTTTTGGTAGATGAAACGAGAGAAGATGTGAATGCGAAGTTAGAATTGTGATGGCAAGCATTAGAAACAAAAGGGTTTAGGCTAAGTAGATGTAAAACGGAATATATGGAATACAAGTTTAGCTAAAGTAGGAAAACTGGGGACATAAAAATAAGTTTGGGTACACAAAAAATTATAGAGAAAGAAAACTTTAGGTACTTTGGATTTATGGTGTAACAAGATGGAGGAATTGATACTGATGTAAGTCATAGGATTCAGGCCGGGTAGACCAAATGGAGGAGTGCTTCGGGGGTCTTGTATGATCGAAAAGTCCCCATCAAAGTGAAAGAAATGTATTATAAAGTGGCGGTAAGACCAACATTATTGTATGGATCAGAGTGTTGGGCAGTAAAGTATAATCATATTCAGAAAATGGCAGTTACGGAGATGAGATTGGTAAGATGGATGTGTGAGATCACAAGGAGAAATATGATTAGGTACAAGGAGATTAGGGGCAAAGTAGGAATAGCACCAATTGACGATAAAATGAGAGAAAATCGTTTAAGATGGTTTGGTTATATCAGAAGACATCTAATGGAGACACCAGTAAAAAGGTGTGAAAATATGGAGATTGCTAAGAGTAGGAGAGGGAGAAGGAGACCAAAGAGAAATTGGAAAGAAATTATTAGACATGACTTTGTCTATATGGATTTAACGGTGGACATGCCCTCAACAGATTTGATTGGTATCGTCAAATCTATATAGCCGACCCCTCCTAGTGGGAAAAAACTTAGTTTGGTTTATTAATTAGATTTGTGTGAGTATATGATTATAAATATGAAGTTTTTAAATTAGTTTTAAGTCTTTTTTCAAATGGGAGAGTATGATTATAAATATAAAATTTTATGTTAAAATTATGTTTTAGAATAAGAAGGATTCGGATTAGGCAGTATATTCGGATGCGAAAAGACAGCATTCGAAATGCCAAATACAAAATCAGTCATGTATCCGAATATGACGTATAGCATGCATCCATATGCTTTTGTACATCAAAAAATTTAGATATGTATACCAAAAAAAAAAAAAACTGAATATGTACAGGAAATGATGCATAGCATGCATCCATATGCTTTTGTATACCAAAAAGGATAAGTATAGCACACCAAAAATATATTGCCAGACCTGTTTCTGTGAGGGTCAACTAGGGTGAGGGTCAAATCGGGTTCAATTGATCCAATTTCTTGGATCGAGTCGACCCATTTTGCATGCCTAAAACCTTAGATTGAAAAAATAATAACAATCACGTAAATAACAAACTACTCAATTTGTAACAATTTTATTATTAGGTAAATTATGCTAAGCACTTTTTTATTTTATTTCTAATCTTACTTTACCCCTGTACTTTAAATCATAATAGTTTGTCTTATCCGCTTTTAATGTAGGTTTACTTTCCTCCTTTTGTTAAAATATTATTCATCAAAAATACCATGTGTCTGGCCTATGTAATGGACACATGATATTTTTCCACTATTTTTTTTTTACTAGCAATAACGAGAGGTTCGAAAACTATATATTTTATAACCAAACTGATTAATTTTGGAAATTAAAAATAATAACCAAACCGACCAAATAATAAATACTAACCGAATATTAATCAAACCGAATTATATCGATTCAGTTATGGTCGGTTCGCTTATGTAGGTTTATAAATTTAAATATATTTTTTATAATTTAATAATAGAGACAAAATAATAATTTTTATATAAGTGCTACTTAAGACTTAAGAGTTTGTATTTAAAATTATAATAATTTGTTGATTTCCTATAACTTTTGAAATTTCAAATGGCAAAACCAATGATAGGAGTGAATATCTTGATTAATTATATATATCTATATATATTAACTATAAAGTAAATTTAATCCAGTTATTTCAGTTTATTTCATTTTAGAATTTTAAAAATACAACCAAAATTGATAACTGTTATTTTAATAAAAAATAAATAAACTATTCAAGTTGTGGATAAGGGTAGAGAGGTTTCAGCTTTGGAAGAAGATGGGTCTAAGTTAAAAAGGGCTGAAATTAGCTTTAAACCGAAGTGCAGGGTCCAGACCACCCGTGGACGATTCAGACCACAAAATGGTCCTCATCCAATTTTGGTTATCAAGCTTACTGTGGTTGGACCATTTTGTGAGGGGGTCCAGACTGTTTGGTCTTTTCTTCCATTCTTTTGAAGCTAGAATACTAAAATCCTCAATGCTATTTTTATTAACCAAAAAGAAAACTAGAAAAAACTAAAACTTAGAAGAGAAAAAGAATTATCCTAATTCTAATTATGATACAATTACAAACTCATCTTAATTCCATCCTACTCATAAGATGGAGGATCTAAAAGATCCCATGTTTCAATCTCCACTACGAAATTCTCTAAATATGGTTTAAGACGATGGGCATTAACCTTGAAAGTAGTGTTATTGTTGATAGAGATATAGGCTAAAAGATATATTTTATGCTATTCTTTTATACAGTTTAATAAGAATTTCTTTTGAGCAATGAATGCCATTTATTATATTTATGCGTGTGTCTAGTATTCACAAAGAATATTTGATCTAAGCCCTGTTTGGTTGATACATAAACAACCAAAATTTATCAAAAGTTACAAAAAGTTATACTTTCTTCCAATCATATTTTACCACTTATCACCTTTATGTCACATCTTTTGTACTTTTACTGTACTTTTTGATTTTTCTTTTTCCTCCAAACAGCCCCCTAGTGTGTAGCGTACGGCTTACACACAGAAGACTAGATCATAGGTTCTTTTGGAATACAACTTTATCGTTCACAGTTTTAGATGGAATTGGACACACTATCAGTAGAAATGTAGCACAGAATTTTAGTATGTCTGTTTTGACTACGGGGAATGGTTTAATTTTAACTTTTTATGCTAGTACACTTTGTATGTATTGAACTGGACCCAGTTGAGTTAATTATTTTATACTTACTTTATAAAATAATTTAAACCTCATGATTATTATGATTACTTATGCTCTTAATCCGAATTTTGTTCTTAGACACGTGTATATGGTGATTGTTGCCTTGATTAAACAAAGAGTGAGATTCTATATGAGTCAATAAACTCAGTGGGTTGAGCAATAATATTATATATATGATGAATATTAATAGTTGAAGGAATCCACGTCCGGATAATTTGGGTTGATGATATCCCCTTGAGGAAGCTTATAAGTTTTGAATGTATCAAATCTTGCAAGTGGATTTTGAATTCGATACATCAAATAAGTTAAGTGGAAAAGTCTTAAGGAAAATAAAAAGCTGATTAAATTAGATTGTTAGTAATTAAATTTAATTGGTGGATATCTGTAATCTTAACGTGGGGAGATAATAAGTATTTAATATTAAAGGCTCGAAAATACAATTTCGAATAAAATTAGGAGTGCAATTATAATTCTTTAGTGGAATGAATTATAATTTATGTAATTAAATCCTAACCCGGGTAGGATTAGGAAATTTAATTACGTAGGAAATCCTTCTCTTATTTGCCTGTTGGTCCCTATTGTAGCTCTATAAAATACCCTCTTTTGTTGTAGCTAGAGTTAACATTTTCTGAGTATAAAAACAAGAAACCCTAGAGAGACTGCCGAGAGATCCCACCATCTTGTGAGAGAGAAGGAATGTATTTTCGGGAATACGGTAGAAGGCTGAAGGTTGAGATCGAGCGGGCGAATCAAAGTCAACGAAAGTTGTCTATTGGATTTGTCGAGATCAAACCAGAGAGATCTCAAAGATATGATCTTGTTCTCATAGTATAGAACGGTAAAAAAAAATTTATATTAATTATATATACTATAGCCGTGATCTTGGGGTTTTCTGCGTTCTCCAACAGTTACGTGGGTTCTAAACCTCGTAAACACCATGTCCTGAGATAAAAAGGATGATAAAAAGACCATACCATCTAGATTGAAGCTTTCCTGGGAAAAGATGTATCCTTGAATCATACATCAAAACCTTTTGGCCTACATGAAAGAATTTCCTACGAATGTGTTTATCATGTAATTCCATCATTTTACCCTTGGCAAGTTTTGCATTCTTAAAAACATTATTTCTTAATTCTTCTAATTCATTAAGTTGAAGCTTTCATAGAACACCGGCATCATTTATACTCTCATTAAATTACCGGATGGCCCAATAAGCTCTATGTTGCATCTCAACGGTTAGGTGACAAGCCTTACCAAAAACAAGACGATAGGGAGACATACCCAAGATAGTTTTATAAGCTGTCCGGTATGCCCATAACGTATCAACTAGTCTTGAAGACCAATCTTTTTGAGTGGGATTGACAGTCTTTTCTAGGATTTCTTTAATCTTCCTATTTGCTAATTCAACTTCGCCATTATTTTATGGGTGGTACACAGTTGCCATTTTATGTGTCACATCGTATTCACGCATTAAGTTACCAACATGTTTACCTTTATTACTGATGATTGCTCTTGGCAACTCAAAAGGAGATAAGATATGTTCTTTTAAAAAATTAACCACTACTCGGTGGTCGTTGGTGTGAATGGCAATGGCTTCTACCCATTTAGACACATAATCTATGGCCACTAAAATATATTCGAAGCCAAATGAATTAGTAAATGGACCCATAAAATCTATCCCCCAACAATCAAAAATTTCTAAAATGATCACAAGGATTTTAGGGCATCTCATTACGTTTAGATAAAGCTCCTAAACGTTGACAACGATCACATCTCAAACAATAATTATGCGTGTCTTTAAACATAAAGGGCCAGTAAAATCCACTTTGAATGATTTTAGCGGTAGTTTTCTTTGCAGAGAAATGGCCTCCACAAGCCAACGTATGATAAAATTCAATGACACGGTGAATCTCATTGTCGAGAATGCATCTACTTATAATTTGATCTGGACAATACTTATAGAGGTATGGCTCATCCCAAAAGAAATTTCTCACATTAAGTAAATACTTACCTCTATTAACTTTTGTCCAATGGGAAGGCATTTGTCTCGTTACTAAGAAGTTGGCAATATCTGAATACCAAGGAGATTGATCATAAAGGATAGTGCTGACATGCATAAGGTGCTTATCGGGGAAACGGTCATTAATTATCAAGTCACTAGATTTAGATACATGTTGTCGTAATCTAGACATATGGTCAGCCACAACATTTTCCACTCATTTCTTGTCCTTAATCTCCAAATCAAACTCTTGCAGGAGTAGAATCCATCCGATGAGACGGGATTGGGCCCCTTTCTTAGAAAGAAGATATTTCAAGGTCGCATGGTTTGTGAACACTATGACATGAGACCCTACTAAATAAGACCTAAACTTGTCAAGGGCAAACACTACTGCTAGGAGCTCTTTTTCAATAGTAGTATAATTCACTTGAGCTTCATTTAGAGTTTTACTAGCGTAGTAAATGACATAGGGTTTCCCTTCTTTTCGTTGCCCTAAAACTACTCCCACTGCAAAATCACTAGCGTCACACATAAGCTTAAATGGTAAAGACCAATCTGGGCATTAAATAAAAGGTGCGGTAGTTAGCAAGTGTTTAAGCCTATCAAATGCCTCTTGAAAGTGTTTAAGCCTAGTAAATGCCTCTTGACATGATGTCGTCCATTCAAATGGGACATCATTGGACAATAATGAGGATAATGGTCGGGCAATAGTACTAAAAGACTGAATAAATCGATGATAAAAACTGACATGACCAAGTAATGATCGTACATCTCACACATATTGAGGATTAAATAGATTTTGGATTGATTCAATTTTTGCTTTATCTACCTCTATCCCTCAAGATGATACTATGTGCCTTAAAATAATTCCCTTTTGTACCATGAAATGGCATTTTTCTCAATTTAGCACCAAATTACTCTCCTCACAACACATTAAAACTTTCTCAAGATTGGTTAAACACTCATCAAATGTATCTCCATCGACAGAGAAATCATCCACAAAAACTTCCAAGAATTTCTTAACCATAGCACCAAAAATGCTCATCATACACCTTTGAAGAGTCGCATATGCATTACACAACCCAAAGGGCATGCGTCTATAAGCATAAGCGCTAAATGGGCATGTAAAAGTGGTCTTTTCTTGTCCTCAAGTGCTACCTCAACCGATTATAACCCAAGTATCCATCCATAAAACAATAGTAAGCCTTTCCCACTACTCTCTCAAGAACTTGATCTAGCAATGGGAGGGGAAAATAGTCCTTTTGGGTTACAGCATTTAAGCGCCTATAATCTATGCACATATGCTAACCGATTTGGGTGCGTTAAGGGACTAACTCTCCTTTCTCATTCTTAATTATGGTAACACCGGACTTCTTAGGAACCATTTGAGCAAGACTCACCCATTTTGAATCAGAGATGGGATAAATAATACCCGCATCAAGTAACTTAAGCACTTTCCCTTTTATAATTTCTTTCATATTGGGGTTTAGTGTTCGTTGCAGCTTCCGTACTGGTTTGGCTTCATCCTTAAGGTATATATGATGAGAACATACTAATGGGCTAATACCTCGAAGATCTGCAACAGTTCAACCTAAAGCCTTTCGGTGGGTACTCAAGATAGCTGATAACTACTGTTCCTGATCCTTTTCTAGCTTTGAAAAGATAACTACCGGGAATGTCTCACCCTCTTCTAGGAACACATGCTTAAGTCCACTAGGCAATGGTTTCCTAGAAGGATAAGGATGACACTCAACTGAAGGTTTGGGTTTGATCAAGGATGGCTCTAAAGATTCAAAACTGACACCCAACCATTAATTGCCATAGCTTCTTCTATATTACTTAATATTTTCTCATTATCTATAAAATTCACTCCATCCAAAGCTTCACACTTCTCGCTCCTCACTAATGCTTGCTCTAATGGATCATCTAATAAAATCTTCTTAAAGTATTCTTCACTTAAAGTGTGAATCACATCTACTTCCTAATATCCTTAAAATCCCCCATTTGTTTTCCTACCCGAAAGATGTTCATCTATATGGTCATATTTCCAAATGATAGCTTCATAACCCTACTCCTACAATTAATCATAGCATTGGATGTGGTGAGGAATGGTCTACCTAAAATGACTGGACTAGAATGGGAAGGATTTTGAGCAGGTTGGGTGTCCAACACAATGAAGTCAACTGGAAAGTAGAATTTGTCTACTCAGATCAACACATCTTCTACTATCTCTCGTGGCATCTTAACTAAGCGATCAGCTAACTGCAGTGTTACTCTAGTGGGCTTTAACTCACCTAAGCCTAGTTGCTAATAGACAGTGTAGGGTAATAGGTTGGCACTAGCATCTAGGTCAAGAAGTGCTTTATCAATGATGTGGTCCCAAATTATGCATGAAATGGTTGGACATCCAGGATCTTTGTACTTAGGAGGGGTATCACCTTGGAGTATGGCACTTACTTGTTCAGTCAAGAAGGCTTTCTCCTTGACAATGAGTTTTCTTTTTACAGTGCACATATCCTTTAAGAATTTAGCATAAGAAGGATTCTGCTTGGTAGCTTCAAGTAATGGGATGTTGATTCTCACTTGTTTAAAAATTTCATAAATTTCTGAGTTCAATATCTCATTCTTGCCTTTTGCTAATTTTTTGGGAAAAAATGGTCTAGGAATGTGCTCAATAGTTTGATCTACTTACCCATCCAATGTTTTTAGTACATTTTTTTATTCTTTCTCTCTCGATTCTTTCTCACGTTCCTTCATCTCACTCTCTGTATTCTCACCCTGTGTCTCCTTCTCAACTTCTACTTTAATTGGTTCTTCAACATCCTCACTAACCTTTGGTCCCATTTTAGCGCTAGAGGTATTGGCTTTAGGATCTACAGGTTTCTGAATGACTTTGCTACTTCTCAAAGTGGTGATAGACTGCACCTGTTCATTTGGGGTGGCACCTGAGGTTGATACTTCAATAACATTTACTTGACCTTTAGGGTTTGAGAAAGTTTGAGCGGGTATTTTACCACTTTGGGTGGTGCTCATGGCTTGAGTTAGCTTGGAAACTTGTCCTCGTATGTCGTCTAAAGCCCGAGTCACCTGATTATTAATGTTCAACTGCTTATGCATAAATTGATGAAGAGTATCCTCAAGGGGCCCTTTTGTACAGGTTGCATTATAGCAGGATTGGGCTGTTGGAATTACGGTGGTGGTATGGGAGGTGGTTGAAATGGTTAATTTTGATGGTCATTCCTCCATAGAATACCGTGTGGAGGTCTCCACCCCGGGGGATAAAAGTTGGAAGCTGGGTTTCTCCCTTGATAATTGACATTCCCACCTTGATGGTGAGAGGGATTTCGTTGGACTCTATTATGAAATGATCGATTTTGGGAACCATTAGCGTAGGTTTATCCATAAGCAACTTCCTTAAGTAAAGGGATTTCAGGGCAAGAATTAGCATCGTGCCCCACTTGATCACAAGCTCTACAAGCCATATTCACCTCAACACTTTCTCTTTACTCTTGAGTTCAAGAGAATCTAACTTATTCTGCAGAGCGGCTAGTCCAGCTCTTAAATCATCACTCTCGCTTAATTTCAATTGGCCACTAAGTAAGGGGTTCTTATGTTCAGAAGAAGATGGGGGTCTAATTTCCCAATCATTTGAATCTTCGACCACCATGTCAAGGAAATCCATGGCGTCCTCCGTAATCTTATCTAATAAGGTACCATTGTATATGGTTGACACAAGTTGTTCAAGACTGGGAGTCGAAGACTCGTGGAATATACTCACAAGTCTCCATGACTCAAAGCCATGGTGTGGATAGGCCGTTAAAAGGTCTTTCAATCGTTCCCAAGCATGATAGAAATTCTCATTAGGTTTACAGGCAAAGGTAGTTATCTGTCTTCTCAAATGCAGAGTCTTTTAGGTTGGGAAGTATTTTCTCAAAAATTCAGTTTGCATCTCACGCCAAGTTCCAATGGAACGAGGACGAAGGGAATTGAGCCAAAATTTGGCCTTGTCCTTAAGCGAAAATGGAAATAGTTGGAGGCGCACTACATCCTCATTGGCATTTTGGCCCATGTATGTGTTACTCACTTCTCGAAACTCCCTTAGGTGATCGTGTGGATTCTCAGACTCTAGACCATAAAATGGAGGAAGAAGTTGGATGATCCCAGGCCTAAGTGTGAAATTCTTCCTATTCAAAGGGAAGATGATACACTAAGGTGTGGTTTGCCTAGTTGGGTTCAGGTGGTTTCTCATTGGTATGGGACCAGGATTATCTTCATTATCCCTATGGACACTCACATCATTATCTACTCTAGCCATTTAATTAAAAGATGAGGAATTAACTAATAAAATGGTTGTGTAAGAGTTTGAGCATGAAAGTTGGTAGGATGGGTCTTCTAGTTTGGTATTTTCCACTCAGACTCTACCCGGCCTTAAAAGCATGCAATTCTAAATATCCCCAAAGTTTTTTTTTTTTTTTTTTAAGTTTTAAATTTTAGTTAAACAAAAAAAAATCCACACTTAACTAAAACTAAACTTTGGCTCCCCGTAACAGCACCAAAAACTTGACTGACCCTAAAATGTGTTTGGGTTCTTCTTCTCAAGTGCAAGAGGATAGTCGTAGTTTTGAACTCAGTGAATCTGAGATTGAATTCATCGGAAGCCTATAATATTTAGTTTCTAGGTTATGAAGGGAATTTAGGGTTTAATGTGAAAGAGGTTTGATTTTTCAATTGAACTAAATCTCAGGATTTAACAGAAATCAAACAAATAAAATTAAAACTAAAAATTAAATTAACGTTACGAAATAGCTTTAACAATTCAATTAAAATTTTATTTTTTTATTTAGAATAAATTGGAAATAATTTAATCTAACTAAATTGTTACGATACTTAGAATCGACTAATGAAATTAATAAAGAAGAAGTTCTTGATTCTACTTGCAAGTCAGGGTAGTTCATTACTTTACTCTGAGATGTTTACTTTCAAACTTGAAATTCTATTTTGTTCAAAAATTATTAAGAACATTTGAATCAAAAACCAGTATCAATGATTTCAAGCGAATATGGTTAAAGATTTTTGTTTTCGAAAGCTTTTTAGAAAAATGAATTCAACGTTTTACTCGAAATTTATTTATAATCCTGTTCAAAAATATGTAGAAAATTATAATTGAAAACCCATACCAGTGATTTCAAACAAATGTGGTTAAAGATTTTCGTTTTTGAATGTTTTTGAAACAAGTTAAAATAAATTTAGAACAATAGATCTCTACGCATGTGCCTTCGAAACCCATCGAAGGATCTATGTATATCCTAAAGTATTTTCATGAACTACCTATTCTTGATTTGTTGAATCAAGAACTAGGGTTTCTACGCTAACATTATTTTAAATGAAATGAAAACAACAAACATATCTATCAAATGAAATCTAAAAATCAAATATTAGAATGCTTAAAGGAAAGTAACTTACACTGAAATTAATTATGAAAAATGTAAATAAAAAGAAGTGTAGCGAAGAACAAGAACACGTCGAACGAATCCATGAAAACTCTCTAAACTAATGTAAAACTCTCTTAAAAAGGTTCTCTCTAGCAAAGAGAAAAAGAATGAAAAGATGGAGGATCCCCCTCAGACGGCCATGCAAAGGTCTTTTCTTAGGGTTCATCAAAAACCCTAAAACTCACTCAAATCGCACACACCCAGTAGGTCTCGGTGGTCCAGTCTGGAAGTGGTCCAGACCACAGAATGCTTAATACTCCCACTAGTCCAGATGGTCTAGGGGGTGGTCTAGACCATAGAATGTGGTTGCTCCGAATTTCCTTCTTCTTCAGTTCGGGTCTTTGGGCTAGTCTAGACCATCCTTGGTGGGGCTTGAACCCCAGCTTTCCTTTCATCCTCTAAGCCATTTCCAATATAAAAAACTTCGATGTTTTCATCCTCTTCCCTGCAATTAAAAGAATAACATTTATAAATTGTAAATTAACATTAAAGCCTTGAGTATAAACATATAAATGCATTAAACTTACCAAAATACAGAGTTAGTAATTACACTTTTCAAGTGTAATCAATGCCTAATTATTAACTTCATTCAATTTTACCTTCTAAAAAACCATTACTTTTTTGAAATGTCAAGTAAGCCTCCCACTTCCACTGCTTGTCGTTGCTCAATTACCTCACTCTTAATTTGTAAAAATCATATTTGAATGTGATGAGTAATGAAAATTGAGACAAACTTCCCCCAAGTGCGAGGTGGTGTAGCATAAAATACTAGTGAATGTCAGGTCGAATTCCACAGGGACCTAAGGTGCAAAATAGTGGTTGAATTTAATAACTTAAAATGGCAAAACATGGCTCACATGAATTTCAAAACAAAATGCAAAATCTGATTTGGGAATGTTGATGGGTTTAGAAATATGAGTTAAATTTAACTAACATTTGATATTAAAAAGTTGGGCAAGACAAGTTCAATTCCAATCCGAATCATCTCAGATACCTAGAGTTTGAGAACCACCAACTCAACTTGTTCCAATTTTTGAAAGAAAATTAAGTTCAATTGAAACAAGCCATTGATCAAACAATTGATGTGCATAATCTATCTTTGGAACAATATAAATTCTAAGTCTAGCAACCCACATGCAGATTTGCTATGAGAGTTCTAAGTTAAGCAATTCATATGAACTACTTGATAAAATATACAAATCATTGTCAATCAGACCTTGAATCAATGATTTCTAGAGCAATCGAAAACAAATTGCATTGGCAATTGAAAAACTCAGATTATATACATGAAGTGCAGCATCTTGAGACTCCTCGGAACGGACATTGTCCTTGCCTGGACCCAAGAAAATTTCAGCTGCTCATGCTCAGTAAAATCAGAACAAAAATGGAAGATGAATTAAAGAACATTAAATTCTGAAATTAAAATCTGAAATTAAAATTACTTGCAAACTTAAATCCGATACAATACTTGTAAAATGAAAATTAAAAAGTGAAACTCTAAGCTGAAAATAGAATGAAAAACCAAGTCTCTGCTGAAAAATAGAATGAAAAACCAGAACCCTCTTTCTATAGCATACTCTCTCTAAAAACTAATTCTCCAGCTCCCTTATGGTCGTCTCCTCCGGGTCCATGTGTGTATCCTGTCATATCCGCTCTATTCCTTCTCTCTCTTTATCTCAAGGATTCTCTTTTCTGTTACAGCAAATCATCTCCCTAATGATAACTTTTCCCCTCTGCTTGATTTTAGAAGAAATCTCGTCACATGATCAGTTAAGGACACCAGGAAGACGTTGCTGAGAAAAACCCACTCATTCGAATGTTTTAAACTGTATCGATATGCATTTCTCTTCAGAATTTTATTTACTCTCCAAGAGTATTTGAATGAGTGATCTTCATATTCGAATGCACTTTCCTTCTTCCAGAACTCCCAGAATGACGATTTTGAATCCAATGAAAATTCTTTATTATTCTCAAATGGAATTGATCAGCTGCTGTATGCTCTTGATGTATTTAATATTTCTTCTTGTCTCTCAATGCAGCTCAAATTGCTTTCATTTGTGCATAAAATCAACACATACTCCAAATTGGAGTAATGAGGATGAGTTCTGCATAAAACACAATTCTTACATCATTCATATGCTATAAAAAGGTGTAATTAAATAGAAAATATGTAACAATTTAAGTCCAATCACACCCCCCAACTTCAACATTACTAATCCCTAGTAATGGCTCAAAGATGTGGTGTCACAGTGATGTTTTATTGAAAAAAATAAAAATTTTATTTTTTATTTTCAAGAAGAAAATCCTCTTTCGTAGGAAAACACAACTATACTTAGCTCGTATAGCAAGCCTTTTCAACCCCTAGGTTCCCCATAGTGGACGAGTGTAGTCTCGTGAGGGTTTACAGTGATGATACCCACAAACATCAACTCAATTTTTCAAATGAATTAAATTTTAATATCTCAAGAAAATCAATCAGTATCATGAACAAAAACTTTCATAAGCAAGGTTTACAATTTGAAATTTTGTAAGAGATATGAAACTTGCCTAGTGTGTGAAGTAGTTGTAAAAGAAATTTTTCTACTCAACGTAGACCTTTTGAACTTTATTTAATTCTGAACTTTGCATTCTATTTCTTTCCCAAGTTTCGACTTCAATTCTTACCTTAGATTACTCTCACAAGAGAATAGAACACACAAGGTTTCACTTAAGATGCCCCTTTTATAAAGAGTAAATACAAATCAAATTCTAGAAGGTGGCATCCACAAGTCAAGAACGATTTATTCAATAAAAGAAAAGACTTGGCATAACTCCATGAAAGAATGGCATAGTAAAGTTACCTCAGAATTTCACTAAATTTTTCCAATTCCATCTTTCATAATTGAATGGAAATTCTCCCATGAATTAATTAGGATTTTCCTTGAGTTATAATGGGGTCATTTGGGTATAATAGGGCAATTTGAAGAAGGGATAAGGGGTTCAAAAATGTTTTGGGACACTGAAATCATCATACCACTACCTTTCCACAACTCTATCAAATCACACCCTTATTCCATTATTTTCTTCACATTGGTTCTTTTTCTTTTCTTTTTTTTTTCTGAAATCTGAAAATGAGAAGTTGAAACTTATGACCAAAGTATTCTTTTGATTTTTCTCTACATCACCCCATTCTTTTTTTTTTTTTTACTCCCATAATCCTGAAATTCTTTTTATTGTCTTTCCCCCTTACTTTCAGTGTATCCCAAAAAGAATATATTAGGAAACCTAAGGAGCATTCATGGTGGTTCAAGGAGTAATGTGGTAAGAAGAAAGAAATATGAATGCTCTGTTCAAGCTCAATCTTGGTTACAAGGGTGATATTTATCAAAGAAAGGTATTATAGGCTCAAATATTAAAAAGATGGCCTAATGTCATATCCATAGTGTCATTCCATTCAGCCATAAAAGCAAAGACCCAAGAATTTAGTTCCATTCCTCTGTCACATCACATATACCCAAAAACAAAGTATTGTAATTAGAGTTATTGAACAAACTGAAGTGAAGAAAATTTTTAAGCTTTTAGAAAGTTTTTAGATTAACTGTAAATCTCTCATGAATAAAGGACTAAAAGCTCAAAACTCACTTCAGGTATAAGTCTCCACTATAGCTAGAAATCTATAAAATATAATGTTCATTGATAAATTCATTCATCAAGAAAAATGTTGAACAGATAATTCTAAACATTATTCATTTACAACACCATTCAGCTTTAAAGACACAAGGCAAGTAAAACAACTCTGAAATTTTCATCATGTAAACTCAACTCAAGCTAATTTATGCACATAATACCAATTAAATCCAAAACTAGTAGCATATCCTTCATTCAAAGCAGTTCAATGATCAAGTTTAATTTTCAACAAAATTCCAGCAATTTCATGATCATTTTCAACCAACAAATTCATATCATCACTAAACAAAACTAAACAAAAGTTAAAAAAAAAAAAAAAAAAAAAAGTCCTAACCTACCGTCAACAAAATATGGCTTAAAAGTTTTTCTAAGAACCTATACAAAGCTTTTTTTTTTTTTTTGTCTCAAAACAGAGTCCATTTCAATGAAATTTACTTTTCTCCCCATTTTTTTTTTCAATGTGCAGCCCCAAATCTTCTGGAGAAGCAGGTTCATATAGCCCATTCAGCAGTTCTCGAGGGGTTGCTGAACCAGCCTTTATATCAGAACTAATGTAGACATATTTGAATACCCAATTTCCATATCTGAATGAAATGCATCAGTAACTCTGTGCCTCAGTATCTCACTTACTAGAATTTGTGGTAGCTCTTAAAAAGCTCAAGCCATGTTTGTAAACTCTTTTTTTTTTTTTTTCGATTTTAACCCTAACTTTATTTCTAAAAACGCCTAATCCTAAAAAAAAATGCAATTAAAAAAATGCCAATTTTTTTTTCGAAAAATTTTTTTTTAACCAATTTGCAAGCTAAACAAAACAATCTCATTCACAAAAATAATTCAGAATCAAACTCAAGCAATTCCAAGCAATATAAATCATCTCAAGTCAGCCAATGTCATCCAAAACAGAATCTCAAATAATTTGAGATTGTTAGATTAACTTAATTAAGCATACTTGATTTGATAAATATGAACTGAATATCTAGAGTACTTTCAAGGTGATAACCCCCCAACTTATACATTGTATTATGAAGGAATTGGAACTTTCTAATGAAAGAGAAAGGTGTTGTACTTCTTTCACTTGTATATGTCATATGAATACAAAGTTTCATAAAGTGATTAGTTATTGTTTTTCCCTCATAACATATGCAACCTGTAATAACAAATTATTTTACAACTATATTAATATTTTTCAAAACCGAATAAATATCACACATTTTAAAATTGTGAAATTTATATTAAATATTTTGAGAAATTTTCAAATATGTAAAAAATTTATTCATCATACACATCTATCAATATCTATATCTATACTACTATGAAAAGTCTAAAAGTTGGAAAAACATTTCTTAGACACTTATATCCTTTTATTTTCATTCAATTCCAATTATCTCCTTTGTATGCAAATTTATATTTTTTGTCCCAAAACTCACAACTCCATCCTTGCATCGTCCCTGATCAGTGTTGATTATTCTCATCATAACTGATTTTCAGGCAAACCAAATTACATCAAATTATATTTCCTAATCAATTACTATCATTTTCATAACGGTAATTCATTAAAGACCTTCCATCTTCCTTTACTTCTAAAATTACCCTTATTTCCTCACCCAAATCACCCATCTTATAACCTAAGAAGAAGAAAAACTACTTTTATCTCTCTATTTTCAAAGCACAATTCTCCTGAACTTTCATCTCATTTCAATTCACAGTAAAACTTCCACAAGAAATAGAGTGTCTAGAAAGCAGGGGATAGACGAGTCAACAAATTGAAGAAGACGATCATGCTAAATAGAGGTAAAAGGACTGTTTACTCTATCCAAAACTCTTAACTTTTTGTGTTCTCCCCAAAGACTTAAATTTTGATTAATTGTTTTGTAAAAAAGACTTAAATCTGAATTAATTATTTTGTAGAAAAATCCTATGTGATGAGTAATGAGTATTTTGATATTAAGAATTTGTTAAATGACCTTTTCTAGCTTCTAATTTTCATTGGTAATGACTTACAATGTTTCTTTTTTTTTTTTCTTATTATTTTTCCTATAATTTTTTGATGAATAGGAATGATATGCCTAAAAATTATTTTAAAAAATTAAAAATTTTTTTTCCAAACCAAACTTAAGTTGCAGGTTTGGCTAGCCTCGCAACCAAACTTCTATAGTCCCAACTAAAAACTAATAAAAAATAAAAGTAACGAAGGGAAAAAAATATAATATACTTTTTGTATGAAAAATATTTAAAATTTGGTGGGATTCGTTTTTTAGCTTCCCCTCTCTCTTCTTTCTGCCCAAAGTTGGATAAAAAATAATTAGGAAAAAAAAAATTCTCTCTAACTTTCTTTCCCTTCATTTTCATCTCAAACCAAACTTAACATTAAAAAATAATTAACCTAATGAACTACTTTTCTACTTTTCTTTAGTAGATTGTTTGTTTTATCTAGCGATGAGTCAATGCACTGTCTATGACTGAAATATACTAGATTTAGTCAATTGCATTGCATGTCATCTTTGAAAAACATGCATTTTTACCTTCCCAAAAAAAAAAAAAAAAAAAAAGGAAGGGGGAAGAAAAGAAAACGTGCATTTTGGATACCAATAAGTAATAGTTTTGAAATTGTATCTAAAACTTTTATTTCTTTTATGTGTGATTCCTATTTTTCAGTGGATTTTGGTCCAATATATTTTGAAGGCAAATACAATACATTGTTGTGTGCTTTGTCAATGTTACAAAAATGAATTAGCTTTAAAGAAAAATCTAGCAACCATTATAGTATGACAATTGTTCTTTATGAAATCTTTTATATCTACAATGGGTAGAAATCGTTATAGTGGTAGAATTAATTTTACACTACATAATAGAAATAGATTGCTGTTTTTCTGACTTTATGAATAGACCAATAAAATAAAATAATCTAAACATTATGGTCATATTGTATGAAATTTCATTTTAAGTTCGATTTTTTTCACTAAATCGACAAAAAATTCATTTTTTCAAGTTAAAGCTCTCTTTTAAATATGATCCAGAGATGTAAATGAAATTAAAAACAATTCAATATAAAAAAAGGACATAAAGATACTGATAATGATATATTTATTTTAAATTCTAATTTTTACTTTTTTTTAATTTAAATATATAAAAAAAAAGACATAAAGATACGGATAATGATATATTTATTTTAAATTCTAATTTTTTACTTTTTTAATTAAATATATTAAAGAAATAGCATACAGTATTATAAATTTATTTATTAAAATTATTTTAAATTTTAAATTTTATTATTTTTAATTTAAATGTATAAGAGAAATAGATTTATTTATTAAAATTAATTAAAATTAAAATTTGTTATTATTTTTAATTTAAATATATAAAAAGAAATAGCATACACGTCCAACACACGTACATTTCAGGTGGTAAAATAAAAAGCTCTTAAGCCGGCAGTTATCTTCTTTATTTGTATTTCTTTTAACAATTAACTACTCATTTTTGTTAAATTTTATATTTCACAGCTTTATAAGAAAAGTATACAAGTATTAGGGGCATACCACAGCTTCTCCCAATGAACAGGTCCATTGGAAGAAAATTTATACAATCATAGAGAGAGAGGGGGAGAGAGATTCTCCTAATGGACAGGTCCATTGGAAGAAATAACTTCCTTCACTGGTCCAAACAGGAAGTAGCATCCACAAGAATCCTCTTCATTTCAAAAACCAGCTTATGCATCTGCTCCCTCGAATGCAATGGCGATGGATACACAAACACCAAATCCAACTTCCCGCGTCGTATGGTGTCAAATATAGCGATGGACGGGCCAATTCCATGCACTGAACCGCAGCTTATGTAATCTTCCAGACCGTTGATGATCTTTTGCTGCTGCTGCTGCATTGGCATTTCACGAGAGTCATCCTCTTCATAAATCACCAGCTCCTCAAACACGGAGATGAAGGAAGTTCGCAAGGACGACGAGGGAGTCAAGCCAGGGTTGTCAAGAGCTCTACACATGAGGAAGTTCAGGTCTTCCATGTCCGATAAGTGCTTATTGTTCTTCTTCGAGATTGCAAAGGCCCCATAAGTTCTCTTGGCGAGATCCCAGAGCTTCCCTCCTCCTTGCATGTCATGGGTGTTGAGAATAGCAGAATGGTAAAAACCTGAGTCATTCAAACTCAGTATTATGCTTAACTTTTCCAAGGTGCAAACATATATCGCAACAAATTAAACAAAAATGATACATTTACCTGATCAGAAAATAATAGTATATGCAATAACATTATGCTTTTCTAAGAGTTTAAATTTTTATGTGACCAGTGAACTATTTCACAGTCCATAAATTTACATTTGCATGGCTTTTGTCCCAGTAAATATAACTTTCCATCAATTTGAACAAGCGTATCATTACCACTTGCCCGTTTCTTTTCTAATGGTTTTTCACTATAATAATAATAATAAGAAGAAGAAGAAGAAGATGAAGGAAAATACTAAATGCACTCCACTTTCAGCATTTTTACACTCCATGTTCTCTCATAATGAATAATGTTTATTTATAGTGTAAGAAGTCAAAAGTGAAGTGCATTTAGCATCTCCTAATAGGCAACCTAATGCAATGGTCTGGATCAAATGTACAAAATCTCACCTTGTTTGCCAAGTTTTTTACCATCATAATGCTTAACAACTGAGGGAAGGATATCGGGGTGATCAGGAAATGAGGAAAGGGGCATACCCATACGATGGCTGCGAAGAACTGGATCAAGAATTGGACGACAGTTTATGAGAGTTACAACTGCATACTTCTCCCATTCATCATCAGGAACGTGTTTGGAGGAACGAGCTGCAATTAATGCTGCAGCTGACAATGCCCCGCATAGTCCAATACCTCTTGACTTGCAACCCTGCAAAAACTTTTTCACTAGTTAAGTATCCAAATTTACGCAACCAATGAGGGTACTTGAAATGATAAGTACCAATAAGAGTATATCGTATTTCAAATACTTAATTCAAACAAGGTTAAATATATAAAACTTTCACAAATAAAAGAGGAGTCCAATGCATAGAACTCCCATCACTATAGGGCCTAAGGAAGCACATGTGTATGCCGTTTTACTCCCCATGCAAAGAGAATGTTCCACAGGAGTGGATGCGAGCTACAAGCTCAGAATAACCAAAATGATTTCATTTTGATCCAAGAGCATCCATACCAGATCCTCTTTCGGATTTGGATGCTATTTTACAGTAAAAAGATGTCTTCTTCAGCTGCATTAGCCCTTCTCCATAAACTCTAATACAAGTTGAGCTTCTCCTAATCATTTATTATTATTATTATTATTATTATTATTATTATTATTATTATTATTATTATTATTATAATATTTTTTTTTGGGTACATTCTCTTCCTCTCTTTTGTTTCTCCTTTACTTGACAAGTGACAGTCATCATTGTTCACTTCTACTTAAAAAATAAACTTTTTTCTGTAAAAAATATATAAGAAAATCATGTCTGAATGCATAATATGAATGTAAATATAAAATATTATTATATATATTATTAGGGTAAATTACCATACTTCACTCAAAATTTGGCTGATTATAGGAAACTACCCTCAATATTTGAAATTTACACTCCTAAGTGTCCAGTTTCAAATAACAAAATTTCCCAATCTCCAGTTTTAATCCCAATACATCCACTAATCATTCGATTTCCCAAAGACTCACACAATAGGGCCCGTTTGACAACGCTGTCGTTTTTCTGTTTTTGTTTTTCTGTTGTCATTTTCTGTTTTGTGTTTTCTGTTGCTGTTTTTTTTTTTTAAAATGAAAACTGAAACTGTGTTTCGTAATGTAGTTTTGTTTATAATTATTAATTTTTTTATTTTCATAAAATATTTAATTTTATTAGTTTCTAAAAATTTA
>QLOD02000038.1:12598253-12626174 GCA_003260245.2 Sideroxylon spinosum | reverse complement strand
AGGGCCCTTGGAAGGGTAGCTTCAGACTTCAAATTTTTTTCAGCTTGCTTGGATCAACATGCTTCTGTCATGCGAAGAGGCCTTCGAAGGCTGGCGGAAATGGAGTACCCTTCGGAGGGGCCTTCGAAGGGTATGCTGACACTTAGCTTGTTTTTCTTTTATTTTTCTTTCTTCACCTTCTGTCATGCGAAGGGCCCTTCAAAGGGAGGGACCGAATGGAGTACCCTTCGGAGGGGCCTTCGAAGGTTAGTACTGCACACATTTAGCACATATAATTCACCATTTTTGTGATTAATTAGTCGTAATTTTACTCAATGAGAACCAAGGTCATATCCACAGGGAGGGCTTTGTTAAAAGCTCTAGACTTGCTCTTTTTAGTTAGTAGATGAAACCTAAATTAATTCTAAACTAATTTTAGATTTATGGGATGTTTAGGAATGGATTGAGTTAAGAATGGTGGGGTGAAGGAATTGTGATTCTAAATTAAGATAACAAAGACAATCTTGACTTCGAATGACGAAATCAATAAAGAAGAAATTCTTGATTCAACTTGCAAGTCCGGGTAGTTCACTTCTTTACTCTAGGATGTTTATTTTCATACTTGAAATTCTATTTTGTTCAAAAATTATTAAGACCATTTAAATCAAAAACCAGTACTAATGATTTCAAGCGAATATGGTTAAAGATTTTTGTTTTCGAAAGTTTTTTAGACAAACGAATTCAAAGTTTTACTCGAAACCTATTTATAATCTTGTTCTAAATTATATAGAGAAAGTTGTAATCGAAAACCCATACCAGTGATTTCAAATGAATGTGGTTAAAGATTTCCATTTTTGAATATTTTCGAAAAGAGTTAAAATAGATTTAAAACAATAGATCTCTATGCATGTGCCTTCAAAACCCACGCGAAAGATCTACGTAGATCCCAGAGTATTTTCATGAACTACCTGTTCTTGATTCGTTGAATCAAGAACTAGGGTTTCTATGCTGACATTATTTTAAATGAAACGAAAGCAATAAAAATGTAAATCATCATTCAATCTATTAATTGAAATCTAAAAATCATATATTTAAATACTTAAATGAAAGTAACTTACACCGAGATCAATTCTAAAAAAGCGTAGGTAAAAATAAGTGCAGTGAAGAACAAGAATACATCGTACAAATCCATTAAAACTCTTAAAAATAATCTAAAAACTCTCTCAAAAAGTTCTCTCAAGTAAAATATGAAAATATGGAGGCTCTCTTTTAGTTAGTTGTGCAAAGATCCTTTTATAGGGTTCATCAAAAACCCTAAAAAAACTCAAAAAACGCGCCCAAAAATTCAAGGGTGGTTTGGACCGTCTGGAAGTGGTCCAGACCACAAAATGGTGATGTCTCTCGGTGATCTGGACCGTTTGGGGGTGGACTCTCGGCTTGATTCTTTAGACAGCTTTCAGTATCCAACTTCCACTGCGATTTTGACCTTTAGAACGATAGATTCAGGCTTCAGCTAAAACACAAAAGTTGTAGATCTTCGAGTCTTCTTTCTAATACAAAAGTAATGTCTTCAATCGAAGTTGTGAGTGAAAATTTATGGCCGGAAAATGAACATGGTGTCTTGCTGGATACTTGCAGTGGTTTGCACATTTAAGCTCCAAATTCGCTTTTCTTGAATTGTTTTCCTTCCAAACTCCTACAAAACACACGAAAGTAATATAAATACTAAAATTATAATAAAAATTGAATTTTAATTGATAAAAAGTTCAAAAGAAGAGTGTGAACTGATGTTAAGATCAACAATAATTGTGAGTAATCACGAAACTACAGAATCAATATCTCCATAGCAAAAAAGCATTAAGTCATTAGCAAAGTATAAATGAGTAAGAGAAGTCTTTGAACACCTCTAGCGATACCGAAAATTCTCAGAAAGAGACACCTTACACTTGGTGATACAAGAGAAAACCTCCATACAAATCACAAGAGATAGGGAGATAGATGATCACCTTGACGAAACCTTTTTTGCCCTTGAAAATAACCATTAAGCTCACCTTTAATGCTCACAGAGAATATAGGGAAAGAGACACACGCTTTGACCTACCAAATAAGCTTAGTCAGGAAACTCAACAGCTCTATAACATCCCATAAAAATTCCCATTGCACTGAGTTATAAGCCTTCATAAGATCAATCTTGAAAGCACATATAAGAGTGCCTTTGTTCTGATGATACCCACGCTTCCTGAGCAAGCAATATATTATCTGATATTTGCGTACCTGCAACAAAGGTTCCTTATGACTATCAATTAAAGAGTGAAGAATTTGCTTAACCCGTTCAGCCAAGATCTTTGTAATGCACTTGTAGATGGTATTACAGCATGAGCATTCCCAACAATACTCCAAGTCTTATGAAAGAAAAAACCATTAAATCCATTTGGACCAGGAGCCTTATTCGGGTGCAGGCTAAAAAACACTAAAGTAGTCTCTTCATCAGTCACAGAAGCATCCAACATACCACACAAAGACTCATCAACCGAATTAACAAGATATTGTTGTAGAGCAGACTTACCCAAATAGCTCAAAGAAGATTCATGCCCCAAAAGTTACTGATAAAAAGTCACAATTTTAGCTCTAATATCCTAAGAATCAGGAAGCATAGTTTCATCTCCTCTTTGACTACAAACCAGCTTGTTCACATTATTACGAGCCTTAATAGAATTGAAAAAGAAAGAAGAGTTTTGATCACCCTCCTTAAGCTATTGAATGTGACTCTTCTGTTTAGTTGAGCTTTTCTCCATCCTAGAAGCTTTGCGTAATCAAGCTAAACAATTAGTTTCTTTGCACACCAAGTCATCAATGGCCCCAAAATTTACCAAATTTTGTTAACAATCAAATAATACTATTCTAATAGCATTAAGAGAATGCAAAATTCTATTTGTTTCTAATATGCAAAGTACATAAAGCCTTCTTTACTTCCCTGAGCTTTTGATAAACTTGGTACGTTTTATAACCCTGGAATTCTATGCTCCAAGCTTGGCCAATAGTAGGTAGAAATTCAGTAAAATAAGCCCAATAGTTGAAAAACTTAAAGCTTTTCCTACCCACATGTAAACCAACATCAATATGAACGATAATAGGAGAATACCATAAGGAAGGAATTCAGTAAAAGAATGAGGAAAATCAGACATCCATCTTCCATTAACAAGCACACACTCTAACTTTCTCATTGTATCACTCTTACCTTTGCGCCAAAAGTAAAGTAGACCACAACACTGAAGATCATCAAGGTCATCACTTAAAACCGCATCATTACACTCTTCTGTGTGGGGTAACCAATCTAAAGAACCACTCTTCCTTTCAGAGGGAAAGCGGATAGCATTGAAGTCCCCTAACACCAACCAAGCCCGATCATCAATGCATGAGCTATGTGAAACCAAATCAGCCCATAAACATCTCCTATCCATCATCAAATTAGCCCCATAAATGAATGAAACATAGAACATAGTATTCACATCTAGCCCCCGTAAAGAACAATGTAAGCTTTGAGTAGAATCACTTTATAGGATTCCACAACACCCATATAGGTCCAAAGGGATCTGAGCTATAATTACATAAGGACTTCCAACCTTGCACAGTACCACCCATAATTCTATCTTTATAAGGTTCCTTGACTTTGGTTTCAACCAAACTAATACAAGTTAAATTAATCTCCTTAATCAATGCAGTAACTCCTTTTTACTTCAGGGGTGAGTTTAGACCCCTTATATTCCAATAATCCAGCTTACACAATCCAGCTTACACATCAAAACTAGTATAGTTGTATATCACCAGAAAAAACTACTCCAAAGAGGTTTTAAACGAGGTTTTTTAGCCTCAAAACAAACCCCAACTAGCATAACAGTTTAATGTATTGATGGGCTCATCGAGAGCTTTTCGAAAACATATTATACACCCGTAACTCTTTCCAGATCAAAAGTTATGGCCATTTGAAATTACCAGATAAAAACTCCAAAACAATTTGCTTTAGGGGAAATTAAGCCCCCCTAATATTCCAGCATCCAATCTTAAACATTAAAATCAGATTTGGACTTAATTGAGCCTCCATCAGCATTAATTGTCCTATTATTCCTCCTTTTATTGTTCTTCTTTGCACCATATCGCCGCTTGGAATCTAACTCATCAACCGCCAACAATTTGTCCTTAAAGGATTAGTACTAGGAGCCAAATTCATATCCATAGTTTAAAGGATAGGATAGGCGGAGATTTAAAAGTTATCCTCACCATCCTTTAAACCTAAATTCTTATTAGCCACAAGTGGAGTAAATGAGTTGAAACCTTATCTAGCTTGCAATCATCCTCCAAACATTGAAATGAGTTATGCACCACAACACTCTTATTAATGGAAGCTATCATAATTTCCGCTTTCTCAAACTCCAGAGGCTACAGTACTTTAATAGGATTAACAATAATAGGATTTACTTCTTGCTTATCACCAAAAGGCGCCATAACACTACCATCATCCTCAACCTGAGGCTTAATCACATGAATCTAATCATCAACATTGGAAGTAGTTGCATTTGTAGCACTTAAAGAATGAACTAAAGCAGTAGTAGAAACAATAGCTTTACCCTTGGAAGAGATCGAGATCCATCCATCATCAGAAATGGGTGCTTATGTAGGCGGTTTTACCTCCTTTGCTCTCTATCCTGCCACAATAACCTTAGGATAACTCTTATCCAAATGACCAAAGACTTTACACTTGGAACAACTATGCGAAACCGTCATACTCAATATCAATCACAGCCATAGAACCATCCTCCATTTCAAATTCAACCTTGTCCAAGAAATCATTTTCAGTATTAATCTTAATACAAACTCTAGCAAAGTTATTACGCTTGATTTCATCGATCATCTTATCACTAGTAGTCATATCCTCTGAATTGACATTTGATCAATAGTGTAAACTAGTTAAGGTTTTGCAAAGCATAAAAAAGCTTAACGTTGGTTAGTAGCAAACTTAACTGGTATTAGTTCACTTCTCTGTACACATCGAATTAATTTAAAAGAGAATGCCAAACCAGTTGGAAAAATGCAAAGAAGGCTCAATCTGAACATGAAAGAAGTAGTAAGAGCTAAAGTATTAAAATTACTTGATGTAGGAATTATATACCCAGTCTCTAATTCTAAATGGGTAAGCCCTACATAGTTGGTCTCTAAGAAATCGGGCGTTACTGTAGTTCAGAATAAGAATAATGAGTTGGTTCCAACTTGAATTCAAACTGGTTGGAGAGTATGCATTGATTATAGAAAGCTCAATGCTATAACAAGGAAAGATCATTTCCTTTTCAATTTCTAGACCAAGTTTTAGAAAGAGTAGCTGGGCATGCATATTACTGTTTCTTGGACGGTTATTTGGGCTATAGTCAAATCGATGTTGCTTTAGAAGATCAAGAGAAAACTACTTTTACTTGTCTTTTTGGGACATCTGCTTATAAAAGAATGCCGTTTGATCTTTGTAACACTCCTGTTACCTTTTCAACGCTGCATGATCAGCATTTTTAGTGAAATGGTACAAACAATCATAGAGGTCTTTATGGACGATTTCTCTATTTACGGTGACTCCTTTAAGCAGTGCTTAGCATTAACTTGGTGTAAGAAGAAAAATCCAGTGCTTAATTGGGAAAAATGCCATTTCATGGTGACTAAAGGCATAGTTTTAGGTCATATTATTTCCAGAAAAGGCATCCAAGTTAATCAAGCTAAGGTAGAATTAATTCGAAAACTTCCCACTCCATAATCTATGAAGGATATTCGCTCATTCTTAGGCCACGCTGGATTTTATCGGTGTTTCAATCAATCATTTAATGAAATTTTAAAACTCTTAGGTCATTTATTAACACAAGAGCCATCTTTTGGATGGACACCATAATGTTAAAAGGCATTAGAAAAACTCAAAACCTATTTAACTACAGCAACTACCTTCAATCTTTTGACTGGTCACTTCCTTTTGAACTTATGTATGATGTAAGTGACTATGCTATTGGTGCTATATTAGGTTAAGAAAAGATAAGAAAGCACATGTTATTTACTATACAAGTAAAACCCTAAATGATGTGTAGCGAAATTACACGACAACTGAAAAAGAGATGTTAGCAGTTGTCTTTGCTCTTGAGAAATTTCGCTCTTATCTCATTAGTTCAATAGTTATAGTGTATACTGATCACTCTATATTAAAATATCTATTGACCAAACAAGAAGCAAAACTAAGGTTAATACATTGGATCTGTTATTACAAGAGTTTAACCTCGAAATTAGAGATAAAAAAGGTGTTGAGAATTTGGTAGCCGATCATTTATCACGTTAACCGATGGAAGCTTACTCAAGGAAGAAATTCAAATAAATGACAACTTCTCGGATAAACTAATATTCAATGTAGCTACAATAATAGTATCCACACCTTCGTGGTATGCTGACATTACAAATTATTTGGTGACTGAAAAAATCCCAGAAAATATAGTCCTAAGGATAGAAGGGAATTTTTGAGAAACATCAAAGTTTCCCTCTGGGATGATCCTTATTAATTTAAATATTATCCTAACCAGGTAATTCGACGTTATGTTCCCAAATGGGAAGTCCAGGGCATAATCGAATTCTACCATTCCCAAGCTTTGTGGTGGCCATTCCTCTACAAATAGAATAGCTTCCAAAATTTTATAATATAGATTTTATTGGCCCACCTTATTTAAGGATGTTCATCACTTTTGTACCACATGTGATAGATGTTAACGTTTAGGGAGCCTAACCCCAAGAAACATGATGCCTCTTTCCCCTATTCTAGTTTTGGAAGTATTTGACTATTGAGGAATAAATTTCAAGGGCCCCTTTCCTGTATCTTTTAGGTTTGAATATATTTTAGTAGGGATAGATTATGTTTCTAAATGGGTTGAAGCCATTTCCATAAGAACAAATGATCATAAAATCGTGCTAAAATTTCTCCATGAGAATATATTCTCACGCTTCAGAATGCCACGAGTAATTCCAAGTGATGGAGGAAACACTTTTGTAATTGGCCAGTAAGTATGCTATTATGTAAATATGGTGTAGTTCATAAGGTTGGCACATCATATCATCCACAGATAAGTGGCCAAGTAGAGCTTACAAATAGAGAAATCAAGCAAATCCTTAAAAAAATAGTCAATCCAAGCTATAAGGATTGGTCATTAAGATTGATTGACTCCTTATAGGCGTACCATACTGCTGACAAAACAACTCTAGGGATGTCTCCATATCATTTGGTTTATGAAATGCCGTGTCACCTGCCCATTGAATTAGATCATAAAACTTATTGGGCTATCAAACAATTCAATATTAATATTGACGAGGCTGGGTTACATCATAAACTACAAATTGCAGAAATGGATGAAATACAGAATGATGCTTATGAAAATGCTCAAATCTAAAAAGAAAAGATAAAGAAGCTCCATGACCAGCATATAGCTCGTCGTTCATTCCATGAGGGATAAAAAGTGCTCGTTTATCGTTCACGGCTTCATCTTTTTCCTGGAAAATTGTAATCTAAATGGAATGGTCTTTTGATAGTAAAAAGTGTTTCTGAACACGACGTTGAAATAGAAAACCCAAAGAATAACAATAAATTTAAAGTAAATGGGCACCGACTTAAACTGTATTTAGAAAATTTTGTGGGATTAGTTGAGTTGTGGGACCTTTTGGATCCCCCACCATATGAGTAATCTTAATTAAAGTATACATTAGATGTATATTAATTATTTATAGTAGTTTTATTTTTTTTTAGTTTCTTCTTTTATAGTTTTATTCAGTGTTATTTTACAAAAAAAAAAAAAAAATGAGCTCACTGGTCTGGACCACCCACCCATCCGATCCGTACCATAGTGGGTGAACTTTGGGGAGAGTTAGAATGGTCCAGACCACTCCCCAAATTGTTGGGACCCTGCAACCATTAAATCCCCAAACCTTCATCTTGTTTGACGGTACTCCTTCTTCCTTATCTCCCTCTCCACAAATATCACTCTCTTTAAAACTTCTCCCCTTTATATCCCCCATCATCCACGGTGTTGGGCCACTCCCAATCATTCCCGGATTGTTTCATCTACTCTTCAATCTTCATAAAAATTGGTAAGTCTTCTTCTTTACCTTCTTCAAGCCCTAACCATGGTATTTATTTTCTTTCTTTTTAACTTTAATCCTTCTTTTTTAAAGTTTAGTTTAAATATTTCCTCAATTGAGATTCCTAAATAACTTTTACTTTTCTTTCTTATTCCAATTTCTTCCATAGAAGTTATTGATCCATCAAAGAGCAAGACCCATGGATTAAGAAGGTGTTTTGGGTCTCTCTCTCTCTCTCTCTCTCTCTCTCTCTCTCTCTCTCTCTCTTACCATCTTTCAACTTAGGTATTAAAAATTTTCGCGATTGAACCCAAATGTGTGGTTCCTGAGAGCTTATTTAGCATAAATTCTTTCACTGGCTGATTCATGTTTATGTTCTATAGTTTATTTTATTCCTAGTGGGCCATGGAATTTGTGTGGATATAGGCATTTGATTTTTGGCTAATTTTCCTACCAATATTATCCTTTTTCTTGATGTAGCAAAAATGCCACCATGAGTTAAACAAATCGTTCATCGACAAATTGATTCCACCTCTTTTGATTGCAATCATTTTTGGAAAAAAAACAATCCAAAGCATAATACGATGATATTTGGGCCTACAAGTCAATAGTGATTGAACGCTTTTGGTAAATTGATCAATTTAAAGGGGATGATTTCATGCTCCACCAGAATTTTGAGGGCAGACAATGGTTGAGATTGGTAAGGCTTCATTTTAGTTGTGTGGTGGATACTATTAAAGAAATTTCACCAATGTTAAAGGAAATTCTATAAGTAGGAGGAAAGATTAGGAAAGAATATTCAGTTGGGTTCAGGAGTTGAGATTGTACTCACACCTAATGATTTTTCACAAGTTTTCTAAGTTCCACACATTTTTAACCCAGAATTCTCCTATCTAGCTGAAGGCACCCCACCACTATCTATCATTGCTTGAGAGATATTGTTAGAAGGCCAAGAATGGGCTGGGGAATATAGGAAGCCAGTTTCTGTGTTGAATGACAAATATTGGGCTTTACACATGTTCTCGTACACTAATCTCTTACCACAAAACAAAAATTCTGTTTATAATCCTCTTTCGAGCCCGATTGATATACGCCATTGGAACGGGCATGACAATTGACCTTCCTTCGTATTTCTGGCACCATATTGTGTATACGTATCATCATCCTGGAGCCCTCACTACATAACCCTTTGGAGGTGCTATTACAGAAATCTTCAGACAAAAGCGTGCCTAGATTACAGATGACATGCATTTGGCCCCCAGATTGAACCCTTTTAATATCATCTCATATTCTAAATCTTGAAGTCACATAGCCAGAATTAAGAAGAGGCGAATGGAGACTGACGAGCAAGGGAGTGGGTCACATGCTCAACCTAACAAGGAAATGGAACATGAGGTATCCAAGGCTGAGCTGGCTTCCCAAATCGGGGCATTGGCAGAGAGGATGAGTCATTTGGAGAGTGATCAAGAGGATGACTACCAACTCTTACTTCAAATTTAGAGGTCACAATAGACTCAGGTCACCTCCTGCAAAGCATACAATCATCTTCAGGACTCCTCTCATCCACCTGTACTTTGATTTCTTGTTTTATTTCTTATGTCTTTTTGGATGTTTATACTATTTGTAAGTTAGGGGTTTAGACTCAGTACTCTACTTTGTACCCCTAAAACTCTGTCATTTAGTCGTACTTTTATATTGTAGTTGTGCTTTCAGTTATGACTATGCTGTTGGTTGTCTTATTTTACGTTCATAACTCACTCTTACTTGTTAATTCTCTTTATTTTCTTTTATCTGTTTTTTTTTTTTTTTTTGGTTGTGTTATTTTCTTTTTCTCATTCAACCCTTTATCTCATGCTTAGCAATATTATGACGATAATGTATTCTGCACTTTATATATTTTGTGTAAAGATAGGTCAATCATATCTAACAAATCTGCCCCATTAGATAATGACAAAGAGTTTGAAATTTACATTGATAATCTTAATAGAGATGACATGTCAATAAGTTCAGAGTGTCCCATTGAGGAATGATAATTCTTTACTCTTTCTTTATATTTTCTCTCCTATGATACTTATAACCCCTAACCAGTTTCTTGAGGGGCAAGGGTGGGATGAGGTTGATTTAGAAATTTTCGTGTGTATGGAGTGGGCTGAGGTAGACATATCTGTTGAGTGGCTTGATGCACCCATTTATGACACTAACACTGAAACCATAATCTTATCTGATAATTCATCACACTAGGATTATGACAATATGGTTCCTTTAAAAGATATTCTTGATTTGAGTAGTGAGACAAATGAGAGTACTGATATGATTATTGAGTTTGATTATGGTGATCTGCCTCCACAAGATTTTCCATTATCTGATGATGCTATTCTTGCTATTAGTGCTACTTTAGCTTCATATGACGTTGACATAAGTTACTTCTTTTCCCTTATTTTTAGTTCTTTTTTAGTTAATATCTTTTCATTTTATTTCTTTTTATTATTTGTTTTGTCATCATTAGTCACTTGCATTTTAAGTTGGGGGTACTGTTTACATACATTTTATGCCGTTTCATTTTTCCTCCACTATTATTCTTGCACAACACACACATTGAGGACAACGTGTCTCTTAAGTTGAGGGGGGTGGTTAATAATATGTAGACTTCCCTTACATATTATTGATGACTAATGATTTTGTCATTTTCTAATACAATGGTGGTAGTAGTCATGAAATTAACAAACGGTTTGATGTTCAATTTTGAAATAGAGAACTAAATTTTGAAATTGAGTATAAACTTTTCTTCTGTATTAAAAACTTATCACTTAAGACTATGGAAATAAAGACATATTAAGGATTAGAATTCATGAGATTTAGTTATTCAAGTATGCCAAGACGTAGGTGGAGACTTAACACCCTATATTTTGTGAGCTTTTGAGCTTGATCTTTATTCTTGAGAGTTTTACACTTAATATTCTATGTTATTTCTTTCATCTCACTTTTTCTTGAATAGCTTCATCACATTACTTTGGTTTGGTATTAAATGCATAAGACATTACTTTTGATTTACATGTATGGATCATTACTTCTGACAAAGTGTTATGAACCTAGAGAGTGATGTTAGACTATCTTTCTTACATTTGGAAGCTTGTAACTTTTCTTTGATTATACTACCTTTGGAGCCACTTTGAAGCCTTTAAAAAAAAATATTAAGTTTTTTTTTTTGGCCAGAGTTATAACCCTTTTAGCCTTAGATATATATAGGTGAACCAACCCTTGCATGTCATAGGATACTTATGCGAAATTGGTAACAAGGTGTATAAAAAGGGTGAGCTCGTATTTGAAAGAAAATCGTGATGGAACGAAGAAAAAAAAAAGATATAGCAATTCATGAGTTCATAATTATCAATCCCATGAATAAATGAAGAACAAAAATGATAATAATAAAGCTTCAGTGTTTAGCATTCAAAGACTTGAAAAGAGAAAAGTTAGAGAGTACTTCGTTGCATTATCATTGTAGTCCCTAGACATGCACTTTAATTTTTCCTATCCTTTGTTTTTCTAACCAATACCCTATGGCCAAGTTACAACCTAGTAAAGTTCTAATGGACTCTAGGTGAAAAAACTTATAAGAGCATTGATCTATTCATGTGATTGATAGTAGCTTTCTTGTTTATGTATTAGTACATTCCATTCATGAAGTTATGCAACACTCAATGTTTTAATTCTTTCAGTTGCTTTTTGATTTGGGTTTAATGCACTTATTTGATATTGCGTCCATGCTTGAACCATGAGAGTAACCCTTTCAAGTGATTTTATTTAAGAGTGAACATCTTGGTGAAAGTTGAAGTCAAAACCGTGATCTTTGAGTATATTTGTTAACTATGTTGATTGAATGATAATACTTGACACACTTGAAATTAAATGGTTAAAAGTTTAGGTGAGTCTAAAGAATATTTGGAAAAATTATGCAAAATTTTAAAGTTTGCTTGTTTCATATTGAATTCAAATCATAAGTTTTTTAAATTATTATTGCCATCCATTGAGTTAGTTTAAGAAATTTTATGTTAGATTCACTACAAACCCTCAATAGACCACTAGGGATAACCCTAGGTGCTTAAAAGGCTTGCTACACATAGCTAAGTGTAGCTGTGTTTCAGAAGAAAATAGAAATAGATAGTAGTTTACATTTGTTTTAGTAAAGTCATTGCTATGGACTAGCAATGCTTAAGTTAGAGAGTGTGATTACCCTTGAAAAGTGTAATTACGAACTTCATAACTCAGCATTAGAAGCATGCATTACTTAATAAATTTTCGAGTTTTGTTAATCTTTATTGCTTATCCTATTTATTCTCTTTAATTCAGGGAAGAAGAGGAAATAATTATGCTTAGCAAGGATGACGATGAGGAAAATAACAACAACGAGCCTTGCACTTGAGGGTATTTTTAGACGCAATTCTAGAGGCAGTCACTCTTTTTTCGCTGAAATCCCAGGCTCCAAAGGTTAAAATCTCCATTCTTGGCAGCCCTATTCATTACATAAGTAGGAGAAAGATCCAAATTTGAAAATGTAAATTGTTCATGCCTACATCGAATGTTAACCCTAGCTACAATATCATTATGATCAGTAGAAGATTTGGAGGCCAAACTAATCTCCCTTCCACTGATCAAAGCAACCCTAGCAAAATGTGAATGACCTTCAAACGAAATACCAGAACCCCCAACCCGATTTGCAGTAAACTGAACAAAATAATCATCTTGTTTGGAAGGGGAAGCAAATCATTCACCACCAAAATCAACATGTTTTGAAACATCTCCGTAGCCCTCCAAATCTGAAATGTGAGCAGAATTATCAACACACACTAGATCGCCATTGTTATGAACTTGATCTCCATTTTTGTCAAAACCAGCATCTTTAGGAGACAATGAAATCACTTTTATCGCCACTCAAAATGGAAGAAGAAAGCCTAGCCGCTATCTTGGAACCCCGTCCAACCCTAATGCCGCCAATATGCAAATCATCCTTAGAAGGTAAAGAAACATGATCAGTTTCAACTCTCCTTGCATCATGTCAATAGCTAGATCTAACACTAGTAATGGAAACGTTAAGAGAGCAATCAGAGTGCTTCAAAGCTTCAAGAGAACCACCTGCTATGGTTTCCGATGGAATCCTAGACGCCATGTGAACCATAGCCAACTCATTAGCTCTAAACACTTGAGGAGAAGCTTCTCCTCCAATTTGGACACCACCAGTATGCAAACTTTCCTTGGAAGACAAGGAAACACGATCAAAATTGGTGTCCCTAGCACCATGTCGATAAACCACTCCAAGAGTACCCATAGGAACCTTAACCGCCATTGAAGAAGCAAGATCAGTCTTGGAAACTTTAGCATCATCACCTTGATTCAAAGTATCACATTTTGAATGTTTAGAAGCCATGAGAAAATCCAACGAAGAAACCCTAGAATCAACCTAGAGAGAGAAGCTAGTGAGAGACTCATTTTTTCTTAAAAAATAAATTATTTAACATCAGAATCTTGAGTTATTTAATACTTAATAGTAATTAAAGGGTCTCTGTTCTTTGAAGACAATATACAAATATACAAAAAGTGGACACACACAGTGTGTGTGATTTTTGTTAAATTTTTATTTTTAATTAAAATAAAATTATAAAAAAAAACAAACATTTGTTAAATAGTAAATAATAAGTAACTATGGTATTTAAATAGATAATAACTAACTAATAAGCATTTAAAGATAATAAAAAGTTATAAGAAAGTGGGTAGTTAGAAGGCACTTAAGGAAGAGAAAATTATAAATGGCTGAAATTACTTAATTATGTGGTATTTATAAAAAAAGTAATGTCAGTATAATTGAAATTGTAGATAGTTATAGGGAATTTAAGAATATTATAAGAAGAAGAAATTTTTTTTTTTACCAAAATAAAGTTTCATGAATTTTTAAAGTTCACGATTACCTCTAGTTTTTACTTTATATGATAGTATAGATATATAATTTAATATCCAAATTGATGGGTATTACTTACATAAATTTAAATTTAGGTATTCGACAATTTGGACAACTAATCGAGTAATTTGGACTAGTAATCAGGTAGCGCAAATGGTAATTTCTCATGCCAGTATAGAGTGAAATCAATCCTTATTCCACACTCCCTCTCATCGGCTTGGAACTTTTATAAATCATGAATACGAAGAGTGGGCTGGATAATTTACCACAAGAGCTCAGGCTAATTGGACTTAATAGTTTGCAGTCACAAAGCAAGCTCTTCCAGAAAGCAAGGAAAGTAGTCAGAAAACAAGCTTTTTATTAAATGAATCCGAATTGGATTTCAAAAAAAAAAATCCCTCTTTCTTTTAGGAACGAATCGTCGATTTAATAAAACGGAACTAACCCCTTTTTTACCCACCCACTGACCCTTTTAACATTATCCGCTGCCTGAGAATACCTTTGTTTCCATTCCGTTAGCCCCAACGACAAACAGAACTCATTTCTGCAATCCAAACCAGGATAGCCTTTGCTTTCCTTTGTTCAGCGAAAAGACGATTATCTACTATTTTAAGAATCTTATTCAAGTGAGAGTCAAAGAATTCCTCAAGGCCTTTTTGGTCATATCCCGTGGTCTTGCTTGTTATTGTTTTATTCAGTTCCCCCGAATGATCGTACCGAGGAATTCTACCATCGTACCAAGGAATTCTACCGTACTCCGTGCAGTTAAAGTAGGATAAAAGATGCGATTTGACATGTGATGTGATAGAAAATAATTTTAGATTTTTAGATTTTAGCGGAATATGAGATTAATTTTTTATGTGGGATTATTTTTTTGATGTTTAGTTAGAGGGTTATAAAATGGGATAAAAGATAAAGTTGACATGTGATGTGATAGAAAATAATTTTAGACTTTTAGATTTTAGCGGGAAGCAAATCCAGGAATGGGGTATAAGTAATACCATATCCCTCATAGTATTATTTATCCCCCATTTTGGAGGATATGAAGTCTAGTCCGAAGTTGTAATATTACAAACCAAACACAAAACTAAAGTTAACTTGATAAAAAATAGTAGACTACTTATCCAATCTCCCAATTTTATCTCTCAAACAAACATTGCCATTGGGTACCTTATAATCAGGGTAATTGAGACAACTTCAAATAATACCCGTGGAGTATATTATATTTACCGTCCTCGAATTGGAACCAATGAATATTTTATTTTTATACTCTAATTCGTTCTATTACCTATAAAATTTAAAAATAACTACATTTAGGGCGAGTTTAAATTATCAGGTTTTTTTTTTTTTTTAGTTTTACGGATAGTTTAAGAACATAATGTGTATATGCTGATAGAGGAAAACAAATTTTGAAAATACGGTTAATGAAATTATGGTTTGAAACCGCGGGGCCTAAATAGTCAGTTCCGGCAAAAAACGCGCAATGGGAGCGCAATTTAATGAAGAAATGCCATTTGGAGTGGCGTTGCTGGCTAATTTTCAATTGGTGAAAGAACGGCATTTGAAATGGCGTTTTTTCCTTGGCTCATAAAAAATTGCCATATGAAATGGCGTTTTTTCCTTCACATATGAAATAGTTTAATGAAGCATTAAAATTTGAAGAAATGTAGAGAATGCAGAAACAGAAGATTTTAGTGTCATCCGAGATGGAAACCATCTGTTTCTCCTTCAAAACGAATGTGAAAGTACAAATTTAAATGTGAGCTAATGATCATCGAGAAGGTACATTGTACAGATGTAAAAGCTTATAGCTTTAAGACAATTGTATAATGAGACATTCTAACAACAAAATAGACTACATCTATCAATCCAATAGTGATTAAGATATTGACAAACTGGCAAAAATAAATTACATACAGTTGCCATAAACCCATTGCAGATGGAAAGGGAAAAAGGTTTCTAATTAGATCATTCTCTATCTACTGACAAAACACATCTAGAAAATTGTCTTCATCTGGTAGCAAAAGGATAAAAATTCCAGAGTATTCTTCTAGTAAGTATTTCTGTGTGATGAGGATGCAGATCATCCATCAATTCACCACACCAGAAAATGCCCCAAGTTGAGCCATAGCTGATAGTTGTCAATATCACGGCCAGACTTCCTTCGTTCCCACATGAACTAGTAGAACTCTGTGATATTTTCACTCATTTTTAACCCATGCCCACTCGTGCATAGAGTTAATGCCTTGGTTATCATTCCCTTTTAGTTCTTCCTCTAATAAGAAAATGAAGAGCTTCTGTGTTGAAAACAAACTCATCCAAAGCAATGACAGCACTATCCCCAAACAGTAAGTATAGATACTTCATCGTTTCACCTAAGAAAAAGGTCTCCATCTTGTCTCTTATCCGAGGTGGAAGGGTGGTTACGTCATCAAGAGAACTGTAACCTCCAAAATTGACCTTCGTATATTTCTTAAATGCCTGAAAGATCTCCCAACCCCATTCATGGTACTTGCAAGAAAACAAGATAGATAGTCAAGACAAATTGTACAACTTAAGATATTATGGTAGCAAATGAAATTTGTATGGTTATAAGATAGGAAAAAGTAATATAGAAAAATTCCCCAGTTGAAGTTACAGAATACATCTCAAAGCATGTCTTACCCAGATCTTTGGCAAGCTTCAAATTTTCAAGGTCCTCAAAGGTGAGCAAATTGGCTTTCATTACCTTTTCCTTTGTAATACCTTTGGTAGCATCAAGGGCGAGAGTTCCAAAAAGGAAACAAACCTGAACAAGAGAGTGAAATAATTATAGGTCATGAAACTCAAGACACAAAAAATAATATAGAGAGTCCAATAAATGAGCTTCTTAAATTCCAAATTTCCAATCAAATGAAATGGTTGCTTTTAGTGACAACATCACAACATCAAGCTATGGCTGCTTAGGTCTTGTGCAAATAGAATTAAGAAACATAAGTTGTTTATTGAAAAAGGAATTAAAAAAAAAAATACTTCAACACCTTGGCAACTTCCTCACATTACTCAGTACAATGGTATCAAGAAATCAGGAACAAGCATAGAGTTCAAGAAAACTTCTACGTGCTTAGCTGCTGAAATATATAATTCTAAACCTTGAGCAGCAACTGGAACCAATAGTTTCATGAATTTCAAAAATACAATCTCTTAACAAAAAAGTTATTGCTGAAGCAGTTGATTTTTTTAGCTAGAGCATTTTGAGGGCAGACTACATATCATAACGAAGAGAACATTAGTGATAAATTTAATACTAAACATAAGTGTAATGTGTAATGAGAACAAAATGAATCGCTGTTCCTTTTCTAGCGAGTGCGTAAATGCATTTATCAAATATAAAGATAGATGCCGACTGCACATAAGAAGTTGCAAATGACAAAAAGAATAGAGATTTATTATCCTCACATCACAGGAACTAAATTCTATGAAGCGGCCAGAGGCCCTTTTAGCCTTATAAACCATCAAAATTGCTAAATTTGTGTCAGTCAAAGGACAACGAACTGCACAAAATAATTAAAAAAAAAGGTAAAAAAAATTATAAAGATCACATTTCTTCTTCTAAATCTTACACTCAGTAACAAGCAATGTGGAACTTAAGAAAGGATTTCAATGCCAAAATGTATGTACTAGCTATTAGCCAAAAGGAGGCAGCATACGCTATGAGGGTAACAACAACTGATGGCAACAATGAGGAATAAGGAGAAGATGCTGATTTAGCTGCTGCAGTAACTCTTGTGCACCTATCTTATACCTAAAAGTTTTAAGAAAGTCTCCAGACAAAGGTTCAAAGACCCAAAGCTAAAAATACAACAATTCATTTCAAGGACATTGGTTGTAAACACAATAAACAGTGTGACAAAACACAAGATGAGACCCTCAGAAGCCTCAGCCCCACAGCCCAACAGACTCACAACCACTACTTTACTAGCTCCCTTCCATACACCCGACTCCTCAATCGAGGAGAACAGCACCATTGCCACCAAATTACCCCAGCGTCCAAGAAATTAGAACATACAAACAGCAGAGAAATCATAAAAAAGAGTATTTATTAAAAAAAGATTAAAATAATTACAAATTGGGGGGGAAAGAGAGAGAGAGAGAGATTACTAGGTAATCTACAGTAGCAGAAGAGAAAGAAAACAAGAGAATGCGAGCGGTCAAATGTGCAGTGGCGACGAAGGAGGGAGTGGTGGCGGCGCTAGTAATCATCGGTAGCGGTGGTTGAAGCTGGTGGACAACCGCTCCAAGAAGGGAATCGTAAGGAATCTGGCTGCCGCTTTTTATTTTGTAAGTCTGGCCTCTACGCCCTTAGAAAAAACTTTTTTGTTTACTTTGCCTTTTATTGAGTTCCCTTTCAGCCGTGTCGGAGCAGAAATGCCAAAGAAACACCATGCAACGTGGCGATTTTCTATTTAAGCAAGAAACGCCATTTCATATAGCGATTTTATCCCAATCCATATTATACAAGAACTGTGATTCTAAACCGTGTTTTCATTAACATCATTTTGCTAAATTGTGTTCTTTCAACATCATATCCACATAAAGTATACAAATCATCAGCCAAAAAAAAAAAAAAAAAAAAAGTCTAAATTATCATCCTTATCATCATTGCATGAACTTTTACTGGACAAAACTGGCATTTTAATAGGATCTGGGGATAATACAGTCAAATAACTGTTCCCCGAATTTGAACGCACACAGACCGTTAGATATACCCGCATCGCAAAACAACGGTTCGATCAAAAAAGCTACAGCAGCGGGTCTCAAATTTCAAATCCTCTTCGCATCCCGCTCCCATCTCAAAATTCGCACAAACCCACACAGGGCAAGCCAGCAAGAGAGCGAGAGAGATCAAATTCAATAGTGGCTGGATCTAAGGAAGCGGTAGCGAAATCAAATTCATCAGTGGCCGAATCTAAAATAGGTCCGTGCGATTATCTTGATCGTCGTCTTAGTCGTTCCAAAATGTCTGTTCGCCACGAGAAGGAGAAAGGTGTTAATGTTCAAGTCCTCCTTCGTTGCAGGTCGCAAATTCCCCCCCTCTCTCTCTCTCTCTCTCAAAGTATATAATGTATATGCAGAAGTATGGGTATATGCTGTGTAATTTGGTAGGGTCTTTTTATCGGGTTTTGATAAGAATCTAAAGGCTCTTGTGAAATTTTATGATTTCACTTTCATTTTAGAATAATATGAATTTTTTTCTAATTCATTTTGTGTGTTTATTGGTTTTCAGGCCATTTAGTGAAGATGAATTGAAAAACAACGCCCCACAGGTTGTGACCTGCAACGAGTACCAGAGAGAAGTAGCAGTTTCTCAGAATATTGCTGGAAAGCATATTGATAGGATTTTCACATTTGACAAGGTATTTGATTGAAAAGCCCTCTTATTTCTGTTAGATTTACTTAAATTTGACTTATCTAATCAAATTGATTTATTTGAATTTTTCTTTCATGTAAATTGTAGACTTGAGTTCCTTTGGCATTTTTTTTTTTGATAGGGGCAATTTGTTTTGATTTATTTATTTTTGTTGTTGGGAGCATGCATCAGGATTCCTGTTGTATTGGGAACTTACATTGGCAATCTTTATTTTAAATATGGAGCAAAATTACAATTTTTTGGATGCTATCAATTTAAAAACTAGGTGTTTTGAGAAGTCAAAACAATAAGTTGTAAAGCTGAAAGTACAGAAAAGATATCGAGTCATGGAAATAATGTTTTAAGCCACATTCAATTTTGTCTTGTCATTTGCACCTTTTTAAGGTATTGTGTTCAAACTTTGAGCCTGTAACTGCCTTAGTTTTTCATGAAGTTGTTTGTATTGGGTTCTAGAGGAACACAAAAAATAAATTAGATCCATGGGACTTTGAATAATATTATCAGCATAGTTGAGTTCAATTTTAACCATAGGAAAGAAAAATTTCAGGTTCATATTCCGGGAAACTGAAAATTGCACAATTTAAGTTTTACATCCTAAACCTTTCCTTCTGAATTTATATTCGTATACTCATTTAGCACTCTAATTTTTATCTTATGATGATGGATGGTATGATATTATTTTTGATACAAAAAATTCTTAAATTTCAATTCTATATGCAACAGTATATACTCGCTTACTACATTGGAAATGATCTTGCTTTATAAATATATTGAATTGCTGGTTGTCACTTGATGTGCCCTATTTATATTATAGTAACAAGTTTAGAATAATTTAGTGTTCATATCTCCGTGATTGAGGTGTGCCATTACGGGGAAGTCTCTTCAACCTTTCTGGCACTAGTTTGTCAATGTCATATTCCATGGACTGTTTTGATGTTTAAATGCACATTTCTAAAATTCAATCCAGTTTCCCTGCTTGAAAGGCTTTTCATTATATGAAGACGCATCAGCCTTCCTCGTTTGTTAGTTTTCTGAATGTGGCATTTTGTGTGCTGCAGAATTAGTTTCTTTCATCCGTTTTCCTTTTTCTTTCTTTTCCTCAACCAATTTCTACGATTAAGGTTTATGAAGTATCTGCTTGATGCTATTGCATTATAATGGTTTGAATAAAAAATAAACTTAATGATAGGCTGGAGAAAACTATTACGGAAGTTTTTTGAATTGATGATCTGTTAAGGTTAGGCTGCACATTATTCTAGGTGATCTAATTTTATTTAATTTTGTTAACTCATTCTCTGTTTTTGTTATATTTTGACTTAATTCACTGTTTAGGTTTTTGGCCCATCAGCTCAGCAAAAAGATCTTTATGACCAAGCAATTGTTCCTATTGTTAACGAAGTTCTGGAGGGTTTCAATTGTACCATTTTTGCTTATGGTCAAACTGGTACAGGAAAAACTTATACCATGGAGGGAGAATGTAAAAGGTCAAAGGTACTGTCATTGATGTGATTAGTTAACGTTATAGGTTTTCCAAACGTAATCCAGTTCTAAGTTTGATGCCATTTTTACCCTTTTTATTATAGAGTGGACGCAATGGCGAGTTGCCTTCAGAAGCCGGTGTCATACCTAGAGCTGTGAAGCAAATTTTTGACACGCTGGAAAGCCAGAATGCAGAATATAGCGTTAAAGTTACTTTCTTAGAGTTGTATAATGAGGAGATCACTGACTTGCTTGCCCCTGAGGAGTTATCCAGAGTTATATTGGAGGAGAGGCAAAAAAAGCAGTTGCCTCTGATGGAAGATGGTAAAGGTGGTGTTCTTGTTAGAGGATTAGAGGAGGAAATTGTAACAAGTGCTAGTGAGATTTTTACCCTACTTGAAAGGGGATCTGCAAAGCGTCGCACTGCAGAAACTCTATTAAATAAGCAATCAAGGTCATAGTTTTTTTTTTTTTTTTTTTCCTTTTATATGTAGCCATAGTCAGGATCAAATTTCTTTGTTCATTAATAATATTTATATATATATTTCAGTCGGTCACATTCCCTTTTTTCCATAACCATACACATCAAGGAAGCAACCCCAGAAGGTGAAGAGCTTATCAAATGTGGCAAACTAAATTTGGTTGATTTAGCTGGTTCAGAAAATATTTCACGTTCTGGTGCTAGGGAGGTAAGTTGAATAGTAGTTTTTGCGACTTAAATTTAGATCCTTCATCAATTGTTTTTTTCTAGTTATTGCTGGTTAGTCACTCCAGGGGAATTGCACGCCATCCTTATGAGGAATGCAGTTTTTGAGCCCCTTCGGCAGCATGAGGTTGGGTGCCTATGGGAGCCCAGTTTGTGAATAAAAAGAAGTTAATTGCTTAGTTCAATTGCTTTTCCTCTGTTGTCAATTGCTTTGGTTGAACTTGATATTAACTTCTTTCTTTTGGCTAAATAAATGAATGTTTATATTTCATAGGGTCGTGCAAGAGAAGCAGGAGAGATAAACAAAAGTTTGCTAACTCTTGGAAGGGTTATTAGTGCTCTGGTGGAACATCTTGGGCATATCCCCTACAGGTTAAAATTGTTTTCCCGTGGTCTTCAACTGGTTCTTTTTTCTTCTTTGATTCTTTTACTTTTCTCTTCCCAATTTTCTAACTACTATACTAATTTGTACTTCAGGGACAGTAAGCTCACACGTCTGCTCCGTGATTCCCTGGGAGGAAGAACTAAGACATGCATTATTGCTACAGTATCACCTGCTGTCCATTGCCTGGAGGAGACCTTGAGTACACTTGATTATGCACACAGGGCCAAGAATATAAAAAATAAGCCTGAGGTAAAAATTGGCAAATTATTTTATTTAGATTGTGATATTCTTCTAATTTTTTTAAACAATGTATAAACTCATCAAATGCCTGCAATATCCGTTAGGAGAAATATATTTCAATTTTGCACCATAATGCTACTTGCTATTAATGTTGGCATTATCTCTAAGTGAAGATATTTTCTAGCCTTTGAACCATATTGCCACTACTTTTGTGGATGATGTGCTATAATTGTTTTGATTTCACAATTAAGTAGTATATAAAAGGGTTTAGCATGGATGGTACAATATGTGTTTGTCTACTTTCTGTTGGCATTGATTACTTTAATGTTTGAAAAAAGATTACCTTTTTGTTTCTTATTTTTCGGCTTATAATGGATTTAAAATTTTTAACTTTATTTTAATGCAAGTTTTTCTCTTTTCCCCTTTGTGTTTATTTTTAGGTCAACCAAAAAATGATGAAATCAACTCTTATAAAGGATCTTTATGGTGAAATTGAACGACTCAAGGCAGGTAAACATTTCCAGGATTCCTCTTTTTTTTTTGGTTAAGCAATACTTGTACGAATATTATTCCTTGTGTAACTTTTCAAGGTTGATGTTTCTATTTGTTAATTGACTCTTTGTTATGCAGAGGTTTATGCTGCACGCGAGAAAAATGGTGTATATGTACCAAAGGAACGATACTATCAGGAAGAGAGTGAGCGGAAGGTATTGCATCTGCAAATTTTATTTTTCTTTTAACTGTTGAAGCAGCAGCACTATGTTTTGATATTTCTAACAAATTATAATAATCCAATCTTCCTATTGACAATTAAATATGTTTGTATTAATAAGTGTATTTTCATTGTCTGGTTGTCTGTTCAGTATAATTTTCTATGGTAAAGCGAAACTTACTACAGGGGTTGGATGAGCTTTGGATTGAGAGATCAGTTTAGATATTTGTTTCCACTGTTATCCTTCCCTGATTTTCGAAAATATATTAATCTAATATTACCTTTTTAATCTTTTTCTTAATTTTCATTTGTAGGCAATGGTAGATCAGATTGAACATATGGGGGTTACGATTGAAACCCATCAAAAGGTCAGTTTAATTTAGGTTACTATAACTGAATAGAATTTGGTCCGTCATGTGATTATGCTCTGCTTTTTTTTTTTTTCCCCTCTTTATTCACATAATTGGTTTGCCATAACCAGCAACTTGAAGAATTGCAAGATAAATATGATGCTGAGTTTGGCAAAAGATCTGATTTGAGCAGCAAACTTGATGCCACCCAGGTAGATTCTATTCACATATTTATTGAGTTTGCAATTCATTCTTAGGTTCTTATTTCTTGAATGCAAAATTTTGCAGAAAAACTTGAATCAAGCAAACAAATTGCTGGCCATCACAGAAGAAGAGTTAAGGCGATGCCAGTATTCTCTCAAGGAGCGTGATTTTATCATCTCTGAACAGAAAAAAGCAGGTATGTTTAAATGTGTCTGTTGGAATTTTGTTGTTTGCTGTGTCTCAGTTGTGTTGCTGAAACTTTGGAACAGAAAACGCATTGGCTCATCAAGCATGTGTTTTGCGGTCAGACTTGGAGAGATCTCTGAAGGATAATGCTTCATTATATTTGAAGATTGGTATGTGGTGTTGGTTATAATCTAGTTTGAGTATTATTCGTTGAATAAATTTTGACTGGTACTGGTGATATGATTTTCTGTAGCAAGAGAAGACAAGTTAAATGTAGACAACAGGTCAGTTGTGAAAAATTTCCAAACTGAGCTTGCGCAGCAATTAGGCTATCTTTGTAAAACAGTGGCAACATCAATGTCTCAACAAAATAAACACCTTCAGTGCATTGAGAAACTTTGTCATTCTTTTATGGACCTACATAATAAGGTACAAGTGAAATATTGGAAGATCCACCGACCTCTCTTTCTCTTTATTTTTCTTTAGATATGTTAGTCTTGCGTTACTATATTCTAATTTCCTACTGGGTTGTAAGTACTTATACTGTAACATGAGATTAGGCCTCACCCATAGCCCCAACTTACTTACACACTTGTGGATGGTTATCAAAATTCTTGTTATAGGCCATAATGGATTTAAAGACAAAAATGACTGCTTCAAAGGCGCTATATATTTCTCATATTGAGGCTGTGCAAAATGTTGTTCGTTTGCATAATGCGAGTTCTAATGCTGGCTTAGAGGAGATATCAGCTTCAGTTTCTTTTAATGCACATTCTGTCGAACAAGTAGGTAGCAGTAACATTTTTTCTGCAATTTTGTTATATATACAACTTTTTCAGAGATATTATTTACAAATTTTCTACAATATATATATATATATATATTTATTTTACGTTGGAATCAGTTTTTAGCTACAGAAGCTGTTGAAGCAAATTCTATCTTTGATGATCTTCAAGGCACTTTGTCAATACATCAAGGAGAAATGGCACATTTTGCTAGAGAGCTGCGCCAGGTTCGATTCAGTATGCATCTAAGTTAGTGTCTATTAAACGATTTGTGACATTATTTTAACGTATCCTATATTTGCAATGTGGTTACTTATTTGTTCGTATCCTGAACATTTTCCCCTAAAATTCTGTGTATTGCATGTATAGGTTTCTTCATGTGTTGATTTATGAATGAAACTGCAAGCTTCTTAACCATGTTTGCATTTTATATTTTCTCAATTCTATCCAGCTACTCGTCTTGCTGTTATTGAACTAAAACTTCTTTTCCATGTTTTATTTCTTGTTACTCTTTAAGTTCTTGTTGAATTTTACAGAGATTTAATGCTAGTATTGAGCACTCGAAGAGTATTTCGGAGTTCACGCACGGACTTTTGCATGAACTTATTGAAGAATCAAGAAAGCTTCAGAGTCATGCAACTCAAGTTGATGCAATTCAGACAACAAGAATTGCTGAATTTCAGAAGGCGTATGAGGTGCACTTTTAGAGCCTCGATTCTATATATCAGCTTGTTGTTTAGATTGTTATTATTTTTATTTGCTGGTGGAAAGTCAATGATTATAATCCTATGTACAGAGTTAAGTTTCTTATATTTGAGAGTTTAAGCTTACATGTGCAGGAGAAGTCAAAATTGGAGTCAGAGAAGCTTATTGCTGAAGTTACCAATTTGGTTTCTGATCACATTCGTCGTCAAAAAGAGCTGGTCTATTTTCTATCTTGAATAGTTTATGCTGTCTGTCTTCTCTTTTTTCTTCTCAGGAGGGACCATTGGTAATGCTGACAGGTGGATGCACGACTCACTGGTCTTAAAGAAACTGTTATTGGAAACAAGACATTTTTAGATGGGCATGTTTCCTCAATGGAGGGTATCACAATGGATGCAAAAAGAAAATGGAATGAATTCTGTATGCAAGCAGAGAATGGTGCAAAAGATAGTGCTGATTTCTCTGCCGCCAAACATTGTCGTATGGAGTTACTCCTACAGCAAAGGTAGGAAATGAATTGAAGTGTTTTGAGTTGATTCTGTTGCATCTGTTTGTTTGCATTATGAACTTCCCCTACAGTTTGTTGTCAGGTTCCTTGTTCTTTCACTATGGACAGTGATTTATGTTTCCTATTATTCTTGTTATTATTTTGTGGTTGTTCTTAGTAGTTGATGCTGTTGTTTTGATTTTTTGCTTCAGTGTAAACACTGCTGAAACAGCTTCCAGGCACTGGAAGAAGACACAGGAGTCCATAAATGAAATGGGCAGTCAGCATGTCTCGACAATGATGTCCCTTGTCAGGTCAACATTTAGTGCTTTACTTTTAACCCCACGGTCCTGAAACAGAAGAATGTAGAAATTCTAGTATTCTGTAGCGTTTCATGTTATGCTTTGTTGCCAATAGCTAGCTATGTCACAAAAGTCCTACAATTTAGGTGATGTGTTTTTTTTTTTGGGAAGAAAATATTATAATATTATATTTTTCCCTAATAACGGTAGAATCTTGTTCCAATTTTAATAGAAGAAACAAAGACGGAGTAAATTCCAAGTTAGAATTGTGGAGAATAAGTAAGCTAAAATTGAATATATAGAATGTAAATTTGGTAGTAACCAAAGACAAATGAAATAATAATCAGCATTGAAGGTTAATAAATAATTAAGACTGGACAATTTCGATAGTTAGGGTCTATTATACAAGTAGAGGGATAGATTGGCATGGATGTTATATATAGAACTAAAGTGAGTTGGATTTAGTGGAGGAATGCATTTTTTGTTTTATGTGAGCGTCGTATGCTTTAACGTTGAAAGGAAAGTTTTATAGGGCAATGATTAGACTTGATACGTTATATGGTTCAAATTGTTGCGCAAAAAAATAAAAATAATAATTATAGTAATAATAAACTGAAAGTAGTCACAAGGATATGTTAGAGTGGACGTGTGATAAAATAACAAAAGAAACTATTAAGAATGATAGGATATGTGAGATTGTAGACGTAGCACCATCTGAGGATAAATTGAGAGAAAATGACTTAAGATGGTTTGGCCATATACAATGGACGCTATTAGGAGTGATAGCACAAAATTCTGCGTAACGTGAAAGGTCGAGCTAGACCAAAACTACCATGAATAGAAATAATAAAGGAAGATAGGGCTCAATGTGTTTAAACAGAGATAATGACTCTTTAGCAAAGCGGAATGGAAGAAAAGATCCATGAAACCGACCTCGTTTAGTTGGGAAAATCCTAAGTTGACTCAAGTTTATTTAGTTATCTACCTAACTGTTTAGTTACAATATGTAAGATCTATATCAAATTGATGTAATTCTTCATCTTTTTTGTTCCAGGAATGTGTTAGATGGTAACGAGCAATATGATACTGAGATTTGTTCTGCAAGGGCTATAGCTGAAGAAGATACGACAAAGAATAATGAAGATATCATTCAGAATTTTGATAGTGAGTATTGATTTATCTTGCACAGATCGCATGCTCTGCAGTAATGTTCTCTATTATTCTGTTGCTCCTAAGTTTGCTACAATTTTATTGAAATAACTCTTGTTATGTCATGCATTATTGCAGATATCCTGAGTTTGAATTTTGGAAATGAAACAACGGCCATAAAACGCATTACACGGTTTATAATTGAATAAAATTTGAATAAATGATCTACCATTTGTCCACGGGCATTATGATTTAGATTGCTGTAAAGGTTGATAAGTTTCGGAAATGCACTTATGGCATTTTCTAAATGCCTACACCATAATTATGTTTTGTTCCTTTCTTTATTTTTGTATTGCTTTTGCATAAACCTATTTATGTTGAAACTGTTTCTAGGTGGCCAGTCTTATATTCTGTCAGGAGACAATTGCACCTAGGGAATTTATATACCTGAATTTGAAATCATCCTCCATTAACGACTCAGCTAGGTTGTTGGATGAGTCAAAGTAATCATATTAGGTCTAGGGACCTTGGACAGAATCACATCTCGTCAGATTTGAAGGGAAGTGTAGTGACCAAAGGATGCTGTATTTTCTTAACAGTATCCTCATGGTGCAGAGAAGCTAATTGTGTCTCAGTGGTTAATGTAATGCTGCACATTTGGGTCCCGTTTGACAACGTTTCAGTTTTCTATTTTTCTGTTTATGTTTTCAAAATTTTGTAAACGGGTAACAAAAACATGTTTGTTAAATC
>QLOD02000038.1:12585873-12598153 GCA_003260245.2 Sideroxylon spinosum | reverse complement strand
TATATTTTATATTTATTGGATTAAATGATATTGTAATTATATTTATTCAATTTTTAAATAAATAATATAATTAAATTAATATTAAATATATTTTTTAATTCTATTAAATTTTTAGAAAGTAATAAAATTAAATATTTTATGAAAATAAAAAAATTAATTATTATAAACAAAATTGCATTACCAAACACAATTTCAGTTTTCATTTTAGAAAAAAAACAGCAACTGAAAACACAAAACAGAAAACGGCAACAGAAAAACAATAACAGAAAAATGATAGCGCTATCAAACAGGTCCTTGGTGGTTCATATTTGATGATTTTCTTAGCAATTAATTTATTGTATTATATCAATGATTAGAGGAACTAGAAATCAACACTAAAATCTCTGGTTTTGGTTTTTAACATAATGCTTCCGCATATGCTAATACTTTGAAATTCTATATGTCTCTGCACAAAGCACCACCGTTCAACAAGCATCTGTTTGTGATGTCTAATTAACTAAGAATTTCTTATGCAAAGTAATTGAAATTTATGTTGAGTTTCATTTATGTATTTTCGGCATCTGCTTTGAAACTTTCTACAGGCGTATTGGAGCAAGAGTGTGGGTCTATAACTGGCATTTTAGCAGCAGTAAAGGCTCATTCAAATACCCTTGAGGTTCTCCAGGAGGATCACTCTACCCAACTTGCTTCTATTGAAGAAAAGGCAGTGAACACCTTCCAGCAGAAATATATGGTATGCTTAACCTCGTATCTTACTCAATTTCACTCCAAAGAAGATTGAATTGCATCATGGATGCGTGTTAGGCCTTCCTGTGTGAACCTGAAGTATTCAATTTTTGATGCAAAACTTTGGCCCAAAAACAACCGGAAGTATGTTGCTGCTTAAAAGGTTAATTAGGGTCTTAAAAGTTTAGCACGTATACCATAAGAACATAACTCTACAAAGCTACGCTGTTTGCTCCTACTCTCTGGACAAGATTGCTTACTGAATAATTTGGTAGGGATAGGACCACTAGTCATCGTTAAAGTTTATATACATTAGTAATATTTGTTGTATACATTTGGCCTTCTTAGACCTAGCAATGAGGGAGTTTCGTGCATTGAACTTCCCATTTAGGTGGTTTTGGAGCAATAGTAATGTTGTTCCATTGCAATCTACATAAATGTTCAAACTCTGAAAACAGCATCTCTGCAAGCCGGTGTATGGTTGCTCTTCTTTATTCATCGTAAGTTTTATGCTATGTTTGGGACAACTTATAAGAACAAGACTAATTGTCTTGTCCAGAATGGTATCTTACTAAAGCTATTATCTTATACCACGGGGATGTGTTATTATCTGGGTCAGTGCTATTCTATTGGAATTAAGTTTAAATTGACCAATTGGCCCATCTCCTTTAGTTTTGTTTTGGTTTTCCATTTATTTGTTTTACAATCCAACAATGATAAGACTTGCTTGGAGTTATATAAAGAGTATCGAAATATTTATGTTTATTTGGCATAAGATTCCTTCTTACATCTTCGAATCTATCTCTAAACCAAACATGTTATCGGACTAAGTTATCCAATTCTATTATTTCCAAACATCATTATGAAGAATAATTAGTCCTAATATTCTTTATATTTATTTCTGGTTCTAAAAATTACTTAGTCCATCTTAACCCATTCTTGAAACAAACACGACCTCCATGGAATGCATGTGTAAAGTTTTGCGAATTGATCTGATTGATTTGGCCTAAAATCTTTATAGGGTCAAAATACAAATCATAGCATGTTTTTCACCATGTGATGCAATTCCCTTCTAGTATTAAATAGTTGTCATAGCTCTGGCCTGAATGTACCTGTTTATTTGAGCAAGCACCTAGTGGACTAAATTTGCAAAGAAAGAGCAAGCAAGAGTTGATTCTGCCTAACAAGTCATTCTCTGTCGAAATTCACCGTAGAAAATTTTCTATAAATTCATGATATGTGCTCAAGAGCTGTTGAACTATTCAAAAAATAGTTTGATTGATTTCCTGATTGGTTAATTATAATTCCCAGGATTATGAGCCAACTGGTGAAACACCAGTAAGAAGCGAGCCAGACATCCCAGGCAAGGGGACTGTTGAGTCACTTCGAGCTATGCCAATGGAGGCCCTTCAAGAGGAATTTCGAGAAAAGCAATCAACTGAATCATTTGAAGCAAAGGAAACAAAGCCATCTCTTTTACCACGCTCACCCCTTGCCCAAGTGAATTGATGCAGGCATATTTGAATTGTGTTTGTATTTTCATGTATACTGTTATTATTGCATTTGAAATATAGAAGGATGCAGCAGCTAGGTCTCGGGCTTGTAATACTTTGTTGGTAGTGCAGAAGGTAAATTTCTCGATGAATCTGAATAAATCCTTACTTGGGATTTAGCAAATTATAGGCCAATCAGGGTTGTAAATTGAGGGAAATCTCCACATCATTCCTCCAATGTTACTTTATCACTAGGATGTTACATTGAGGGATACGTCTTGTAATGTAAGAATATATTTTGATCAACCAAAAGACGGACGCAATTAGTATCTTTTCTTTTTTGTTTCTATAAAATGTTTTCCCTTCGCTGCATATATATATATATATATATTTGTAATCGAAAACTCTACTAATTTATTGTAATCCTTAATGAATTGTATAATCGATGGGTAAATTGGAGGTATGTGCAAAACTTCAAAAACTATATGAATCGATTAAATTTAAGATCATTTCTTGTGTGAGAATATTTAAGATTTGTTAGGTTTTAGAGTCGAATTTTTAACATCTTTCAAAAAAAAAAAAATATGATTATGTTGAAAAGACAATTATATCATTTACAAACATATTTGGGTGAGATTAAATATGTGATAGGGTTTTTCAATATTGTAATTATTGTTAATCAACATGAAAAATATATAGTACTTTGAGAATGTATTACGTTAGGAATTCTTACAATTTGTTTAATTGATACAAATTGTGACCTCGATTTTGGAATTTTAATTCCAACGAACGATGACGTTATAACTTCAATTCGATAAATTCTTAACTAATTAGTATTCTCAAAGCCAAATAGTTTTAACGGAGATATAAGTTTAGTTGTCATTGAAGAATAAGTTCTTCCAAATCAGTACATGCCCTAGAAACATGTTGTAGGGGTCCCGGATTTTGACGTATTCATTTGAATTGAAAAACTATTAATAATGTTGGCCTACTCTTATTCTATTTGAACTAAGATCTCTCCAAATAGTTTTGTTTGAAACGTTAAAAGATACTGAAAATCGTTAAATATCTTTAAAAATTATACTTTTTATTTTACTGCACAAATAATGAATTTATAATTTTTATCAAGTTTTATAACCTTTTGTCCCTCCAAACACTCCAATTATTCCAATTTAGTAAAAAAAAAAAAAAAAAACCCAATTTTGAATGTCTTTATTATTTATTTAATTTTTTGGAGCAAAAATTGCCTTGGAAAGAAACACTTGATTTCAAATAATCTAACAAAAAATAATAATATAAAAATAAATGGAATAAAATGATTTATGTAGCAAATTTTAATTAGTTTGAGAAAATGGAGAATTTTGTTTTATACGATGTATGGATGCCATCTCAATAAATGAGAAATTAATGTCAAGATATGTTCAACTTAAATAATTAAAAAAATTCTAAATATGAGTGTTTTAAAATTGCGTCTAACTTCTTGTTTTAAAATAATAAGACATTTTCGTAAATGTTCAATATGTGTCAATATTAGTTGGTAAGAGGATGATAAGTGTTAGTAGATGTTTCCAAGTGTTTATTTTTAAAAAAAAAGTAAAATAATAAGATAGGTATAAGTAAGTATTCAATACGAATATTTAATATGACACAATAAATGTTACTTAAAAAAAAAAGATATATTTTAATAAGTTTTCAATATATTTTAATAAGTTTTCAATACTTATAAATGAAGTATTTGACTTTGATGAATACACAATAAGTGTTCATCAAAAAATAAATAAAATATTCTACAAATACGTTACAAGTGTTCATAAAAAACTAGTAAGACACATTTCAATAAATATAAAACATGTTTATGTTTATATTAAGAAATAATAACTCACTTTTATCAAATAAATACAAAGGAGATATTTGATAACGTTGTTATTTTTTTGTTTATGTTTATTTATTTATGTTTTTTCTTGTCGTTGTTTTTTTTTTTTTCCCCTGAAATGAAAATTAAAATTACGTTTGGAAATACAATTTTATTTATATGTGTTAATTTTTTATTATCATAAAATATTTAATTTTGTTGGTTTTTAAAATATTAATTTAATTTAATAAAATATATTATATTTAATTTAATTTAATTAATATAATTAATTAAATTGATTTAATCAATTAAATTATTTATTAAAAATTATTTAATTCAATAAATAGAAAATATATCAAATTATAATTTAGTTCTAATTTGCTAAAAACAATTGAGTAAAATATAATTATTATATCATTAATTTAATAAATATAAAATATATTAATTATAATTTAATTTTATTATTTGTCAAAAATATTTATTATATCATTAATTTAGTAAATATAAAATATATTAATTGTAATTTAATTCTATTGTTTATCAAAAATATTTTCATAATAATTTAATCAAGATATTTATTGAATAATTTTATAAAATATAATTCGTACTAATGAAATTACTGAAATTATATTAATTATTAAATTAAATTAAATAAATTAATTTAATTTTCTTATTTATTAAATTAATTAATTAATTAATTAATTTAATTTTATTATTTATTAAAAATAGTTTAATAATATAATTCATATTATTTAAATTAAATTAATTATTAAATTTAATTTTTTATTAAGAGTAAATTAATAAAATATATTCCATATTAATATAGATAATTAATATAATTAATCTAAAATTAATTATATTTTCATTAAATATAATTATAGTAGAATGAAATTTTTAATCAAAATAATTATTTTTAATATGATGCAACAAAAAGGATAAAATATTAAAAAATTAATAAAATATTTGTAATAGAAAAAATTGAATGAAAACATATTTTTTTTTTGGTTTACATTTTTTCGCTTAAATTTTTCATTTTTTTTTTTGAAACCAAAAAAATATAGATAGATTTAACAAATATTTTTCTACTACTAATTCAAAAAATTTTAAAAATATAAATAAAAAATAAAAATATTGCCAACGGAATCATAATATAATCATTTCACACTAGCGAAATAAAAGGAAAAAAAAAAAAAAAAACAAGAGTCTGACATCGCTAGCTCAGTAACAATGAGGTTAGAAGGCCAGTGAATTTTAATATAAAATTTTAAATGTATTCGTATTTTTTTTAATAAAAAATATATAAATATATTTACCCAATAGAATTTTAATTAATAATTAAAGTAGTCCGCAAATTCCCCAAACAGACCCTTTTTTTATCAAATAAAAGCAATCTGACTGTTGTAAAAGGAATACATATAGTCCGCCTCCGGAATCTGTGATCGCCGATACCATGTTCAAATTCAAACATAAGAGTTGTCTTATCCTTAGCCACGGAATTCATCGTTTCTGTTTCTTTTCAGCTTCACCCGCCATAGCCATGGTGGATTCCATAGCTCAACCTGAAAATCAACAACGAACTTCAACAAATCCCAATACCCATGTAGCAGAAGCGTCAATTTCTCAACTTTCACACACTTTGGACCCAAAATGCTATATTTCTACACTGCTTAACTGTAGAGATCTTATCCACATCAGACAAGTTCATGCTCAAGTGGCTGTCAATGGGATGCTCCAAACCATTGCTGTTGCAAACAAGCTTCTTTACATTTATGCTCAGCATAAGGCTTTGGATGATGCTTATGCCTTGTTTGCTGGAATGAGAGAGAGAGATCCAGTTTCTTGGAGTGTAATGGTTGGTGGGTTTGCCAAAGTTGGTGATTATATGAATTGTTTTGGGACATTCAGGGAGTATATTCGCTCTGGGGAGTGGCCTGATAACTATACATTGCCATTTGTGATAAGGGCTTGTAGGGATACAATGGATCTACAGATGGGTAGATTGATTCATCACATCGTTTGCAAATTTGCTTTACGGTCAGATCCTTTTGTGGTGGCTGCGCTTGTTGACATGTATGCAAAATGTTGCGCCATTGACGACGCCCAGCAGTTGTTTGATAGAATGCTCAAAAGGGACCTCGTGACTTGGACTGTCATGATTAGTGCGTATGCTGAGAGTGGGAATGCTAACGAGTCGCTGAGGTTGTTTGATATGATGAGAGAGGAAGATGTCGTACCCGATAAGATTGCTATGGTAACTGTTGTGAATGCTTGTGCAAAAATGGGGGCCATGCATAAGGCTAGACTTGTACATGAGTATATATGGGAGAGAAATTTTTCATTGGATGTCATCTTGGGTACAGCAATGGTTGACATGTATGCTAAGTGTGGAAGCCTTGATTCCGCTAGGGAAATATTTGAGAGGATGAGAGAAAAGAATGTTATAACTTGGAGTGCAATGATTGCAGCTTATGGTTATCATGGGAAAGGCCGTGAAGCTCTTGATTTGTTCCCTTTGATGTTAAGAAGTGGGATATTACCAAATAGGATCACTTTTGTTTCCCTCTTATATGCTTGTAGTCATGCTGGTTTGGTTGAAGAGGGTCTTGAAATTTTCAACTCAATGTGGGAAGATTACTCTACAAGACACGATGTGAAACACTATACATGCATGGTCGATCTCTTGGGCCGTGCTGGGAGACTTGATGAGGCTTTGAATTTGATTGAGGATATGAGTGTCTATAAGGATGAGGGGCTGTGGGGTGCGATGCTTGGGGCTTGTAGGATTCATAACCGTATAGAGTTGGCAGAAAAAGCAGCAAAAGCTCTTCTGGAACTACAGCCCCAAAACCCTGGGCACTATGTATTGCTTTCAAATATCTATGCTAAAGCAGGTAGGTGGGAGGATGTGTCCAAGATTAGGGAACTAATGACTCATAGAAGATTGAAAAAGGTTCCTGGTTGGGCTTGGATTGAGGTGGATAACGAGGTCCACCGATTTAGTGTTGGAGACCATACTCATGCCCGGTCGAAAGAGATATATAAGATGCTGAAAATATTAAGTAGGAAATTGGAGCTAGCTGGTTATGTCCCCGATACGAATTTCGTGTTGCACGATGTGGACGAGGAACTTAAGCTAGATATCTTGTACAATCATAGTGAGAAGTTGGCAATTGCATTTGGTCTTATTAGCACCACCGAGGCTATTAGGATCACAAAGAATCTTCGAGTTTGTGGTGACTGCCATACATTTAGTAAATTTGTTTCCGCCATTACTCAACGGGTAATTATTGTTCGTGATGCAAATCGGTTTCACCACTTTAAGGAAGGTGCTTGTTCTTGCGGGGATTACTGGTGATTGTCCTTTTCTATCCAGGTGAAGCAAGATATTTGACCTTGTTTGTTGTTGATAGATTCTTGCATTTTTAATGAAAACTGTGTGATGTTGCATGCTAGTCACAATGTAATTTATAGAATAAAATCCTAACATTTGTTTTGGATGATAGTATCTTTCCGGGAGGCACACAAGTACCCAAAGGATTTTATTTTTTCTATTAGCGGTGAAAAAGCATATAAGTTGTAGATATAAGTTCCAAATTGACCTGCTCAATTTGTGTGTGGAGCTATTTAAGAATTTGAGTACTTGAAACAGCAACTTTTGATGAAGCAGTGGCAGTGTACTAGTGCTACTGCTATATTCATTTTTGCTTTGACAAAAATTATGCATCGATATGGGTATATTTGGGCACGGCATCATATAAAACAAGTTCCGAACAAATTAAATACAGATACTTCCAAGCGTCGCATTATATATATGTGTGTGCGCGCTCATACTAGTGTTAACCCATGCGATAAATAGAATTGTATAATATTTTTTTATTGATAAAAATAGTTTTTAAATATATCATAAAATATTTTAATAAAGCTGCATGTTTTTCAAAATAGCTACTGAGTTATTTTCTTATATTTATATTTTTTATTTGTGTCATTATTAGCAAGCCAATAAAGTTGATCAAACTTGAGATTCCATATGGCTCGATCTGACCCAATCCTAAAAATCAAGATTTGTTATAGAATATATATTAAATCTCAAACCTAACTAGTTGACCCATCACTTTTTATTTTCAAATTATCTATCAATTTTGATGTACGCTTTTATTTTTTAATTATTGATTCATTTTACAAAATTAACTTAAATTTAAAATACTATTCTTCTTAATTGTATTAAAATATTTTTTGATTGATTTTATAAAAATTTCTCAAACTAAAAATATTATTTTTATTAATTGTACGTTGTACTTCATAAAACCAACTCAAATATTGAGTAGCATTAACCAAGTTTTTAATTGGATGGTTAATATAACTAGTTTAACTTTAAAATTAGAATTTATAAAATAAAAATTACTCTCCGACCTAATTAATATTTTAAACTATGTTTAAACTCATCATTTACATGTGGTATCCGTAAGTGGAAATCTGTTTCAATTTTGCACCATATTGCTGCTTGCTAGTAATGTCGGCATTATCTCTAAGTGGAAATATTTTCTAGCATTTGAACCATATTACCACTAATTTTGTGGACGATGAGCTATAATTGTTTTAATTTCAAAATTAAATAGTATGAGCTTTGATGGTACAATATGTGTTTGTCTAGTTTTAGTTGGCATCGATTACTTTCATGTTTGTTAGAAAAATGAAAAGAGATTATCTTTGTGTTTCTTATTTTTTGGCTTATAATGCAATTAAAATTTTTAACTTAATTTTGGTTTTTTAATTTCAAATGCGAACTTTTCTCTTTTCCCCCTTGCCTTTATGTTTAGGTCAACGAAAACAATGTTGAAATCAATTCTTATGAAGGATCTTTATGGTGAAATTAAGTGACTCAAGGAAGGTAAAAATTTTTGGGGATTCCTGTTTTTGGTTAAGCTAGACCTGTATGACTATTATTCCATGAATAACTTTTCAAGGTTGATTTTTCTATTTGTTAATTGACTTTTTATTATGCAGAGGTTTATGCTGCACGTGAGAAAAATGTTGCATATATACCAAAAGAAACGATACTATTAGGAAGAGGGGGAGCAGAAGGTACTACATCTGCACATTTTTTTTTTTTTTTTGTTGAACTGTTGAAGCGGTACTATATTTTGATATTTCTAACAAATTATAATAATCCAATATTCCTATTTACAATTAAATACCATTCAGATTGCTTGTGTTAATAAGTGTATTTTCTATTACCCCTGGGGTTAGCCCGAGTGGCTCGTGGATATGCTCTTCACAGAGATTATACGGATTCGATTCTTGATTTTAGCGAAATGTGTATGAGGAGCAGTGTACATCTTTCCGATTTATTTATCGGCTACGCGGTTTGTTGAGAATTGCAATAAATCAGCGACGGTTCCGGTTACTAAAAAAAAAGAAAAAAAAAAGTGTATTTCCATTGTTTGGTTCTCTATTCTGTATAATTTTCTATGATAAAGTAAAACTTACTACACGGATTGGATTGGATATTTGTTTCCGTTATTATCCTCTCTTGATTTTCCAAAATTTATTAATCTAATGTTTCATTTTAATCTTTTTCTTATTTTTCATTTGTAGGCAATGGTGGATCAGATTGAACATATGGGGGTTACAATTGAAACCCATCAGAGGGTTAGTTTAATTTACGTTACTGTAACGGATAATAGAATTTGGTATGTTATGTGATTATGGTTTTTTTTTTTTTTGTAATTCACATAATTGTTTGCTAAGACCAGAAACTTGAAGAATTGCAAGGTAAATATAATGCCGAGGTTGGAAAAAGCTCTGATTGGAGCAGCAGATTTGATGCGACCCAAGTAAATTCTGTTCACATGTTATTTATTGAGTTTGCAATTCATTCTTAGGTCCTTATCGTGTAATGCAAAGTTTTGCAGAAAAACTTGAATCAAGCAGACAAATTGCTGGCCATCATGGAAGAAGAGTTAAGAAGATGCCAGTATTCTCTCAAGGAGCGTGATTTTATCATCTCTGAACAAAAAAGGAGGAATGTTTGAATGTTTCTGTTGGAATTTCATTGTTTGCTGTGTCTCAATTGTGTTGCTGAAAATTTGGAACAGAAAATGCATTGGCTCATCAAGCATGTGTTTTGCGGTTGGACTTGGAGAGATCGCTGAAGGATAATGCTTCATTATATTTGAAGATTGGTATGTGGTGTTAGTTATAATCTAGTTTGAGTATTATTTGTTGAATAAATTTTTGGCTGGTACTGGTGATATGTTTTTCTGTGGCAAAAGAAGACAAGCTAAGTGTAGAAAACAGGTTAGGTATGAAAATTTCCAAACTGAGCTTGTGTAGCAATTGGGCTCTCTTTTTAATACAGTGGCAACATCAATATCTCGATAAAATGAACACCTTCAGTGCGTTGAGAAACTTTGTTATTCTTTGGTGGATATACATAATAAGAAACTTTTTTATTCTTTCATGGATATACATAATAAGGTACTAGTGAAATATTGGAAGATCCACCATCCTCTCTCTCTCTTTATTTTTCTTTAGATATGTTACTCTTACGTTACTATATTTTAATTTCCTGCTGGGTCATAATTACTTATATTGTAACATGAGATTAAGCTTCACCCAAAGCCCCAACTTGCTTACACGTGGATGGTTATCAAAATTCTTGTCGTAGGCCGTAATTGATTTAAAGACAAAAATGACTGCTTCAAAGGTGCTATATATTTCTCACATTTAGGCAGTGTAAAATGTTGTTCGCTTGTACAATGCAAGTTCTAATGCTTTCTTAGAGGCGATTTCAGCTTCAGTTTCTCTTAATGCACATTCTACCGAACAAGCAGGTAGCGGTAACATGTTTTCTGGAATCTTATTATATAAACAACTTTTTTAGAGATATTATTAACAAGTTTTCTTCAATATATAAATATATATATATATTTGTCTTGCGCTGAATTGGCTTTTAGCTGTAGAAGCTGTTGAAGCAAATTCTATGGTTGATGATCTTCAAGGCACTTTATGAATACCTCAAGGAGAAATGGGTACATTTTGCTAGAAAGCTGTGCGAGGTTTGATTCGGTGCACGCCTAGTTAGTGGCTATTAACACAAATTGTCACATGGGAAAGGCTGTGAAGCTCTTGATTTGTTGCCTTTGATGTTAAGATTTGGGATATTGCCAAATAGCATTGCATTTAATTTGTTTCCCTGTTATATGCTTCTAATCGTTCCAGTTTGGTTGAAGAGGGTCTCGAAATTTTCAACTCAGTGTGGGAAGATTAATCTACAAGACATGATGTGAAACACTATACATGCACGTATGGTCGACCTCTTGGGCCATGCTGGGAGACTTGATTTGGCCTTGAATTTTAATTTGATACGTGCTAAAGGATCATGGAGCATAAGTTAGAGATTATCTGGTATTTTAGTTTATCAAGTATTTTGTTAGGATTTATTAGTGGTGCGGACACCACTACAGTAGCCCGATATAGACGTGTTTATCGATGTCGGACCAAAGAGGCCTAACCATTATTATTATAGATTGATTTTAATATTTAGTTTATTTAATTGGGTTTTATTTTATTTATTATTTTGGACCCATTTGTTTTGGGCTGTTTTAGTATTAGGTTTATTTTATTTTAGGTCTTTGTGTTAGGCCTGTGATATTTTCTATTTAAACCCTAATTAGGGTTAGTTGAACATTGATTAATTGATTGAAAATTTTTGATTACTTTTCTCTCCTACGGCTGCTCTTCCCTCCCCTCATTCTTCTCTTCTTCTTCTTCTTCTTTGATTCCTTTTTTTGCTACTTAATCCTACACCAACTTTGATATCAGAGCAAAGGATCCTACAAATTTTCTCAACCCTTATTGCTGTTCTGGTCTAAAAAAAAAACAGTAGTCGCCGCCGTAACCGTCGCCGCCGCCTCTACGTGCCATCAAGCCTTTAGAATACGTTTTGTGCAATTTTAGCAATATTTATCTCCGGCGAACTCCACCAGTGGCATCACCTACCTCCGGCGAACTCGCCGGTGACTCCGACAACCTCCGGCGACCTCCGGTGACTTTTCCGGCGACCTTCGGTGACTTTCCGGTGATTTCTGGCGAGGTCCAGAATACTCCAGGCCACATCTCGGTTCATTTTGGTGGATTCCAGAGTAGTAGTGCACTTCCGACTCCCAATTCGAAGGGTAACTTTGTTCCGTTATATTCTTGGTGATTA
>QLOD02000038.1:12563895-12585773 GCA_003260245.2 Sideroxylon spinosum | reverse complement strand
TACGTGATATTTTAATGATTTTATTAATTTTATTTGAAATTTATATAAATTAGAAAATTTTGAAGAAAATTAAATAAAACTGTTAAAATTTTGTAAAAAATTAGAAAATTTTAGTAAATATTAAAGAAAATTAGTAAAAATTAATTTTATAGCTGGAAAAGAAAATTGAAAAAATTAATAAAAATTAATTTCTTAATTTTTTTTTATGGATCAAATGACGTTAACTTATATCATACAAAAATTACAAACATATTTAATAATATTATCGTCCTTCTAAAAGTAGAAGTTGGCACACAGTTTTATTAAATGATATAGAATAAGTAGGGGTATATGATTAAATAATAACTAATTAAGGAGTATTTAACTTGCAATTGATATAGTTAATTTTAAATTTAAAAGTTTAGATGAATTCATGTTTATTTTGATTTAAAATAACATAAATATATTTAAACTATTGAATTAAAATCTAACAATTCTCAATCAATATCAACCAACTAATCCTCTATGGAGCACTTCACCTATCTACCCAAAGTGATGACACCCACGATTAATGAAATGTCACAAGTTAGTATCTTAGTTCTGTTAGAGAACACTCTAAATTCTTAGATTTTTTATATTATGTATGAAGAATGCTATGAATCTTCAAATTTTTTAATATTGTACTTAATTTTTTTAATTTTGCCTAATCCTTTTAAGTTGATTTATTGTATGCTTAGTGGATGATTGAGCCTTAGTCTTCTACCCATTTTATTTTATTATTTTTATCTTAATTTGAGATGGTTTTAATTATTGCCTCCAATGTGTTTAACGAAATATTTGAAAAAAAAAATTTCAATCAAAAATTAAATTAACTTTCTTCTACTTCAATTTAGTGACTTTTATTAGTCTAAAGAAATGAATTGTGAAGCACTCAATTTGTCTCTCTTGATGAAAATTGACCTTGTAATTATCAAGTTAATACTTGATGGCACTTATGCACTTGAGAGTTTAGAGAACACACGTCTATGTAAAGTTCGTTTAACAACTAATTATTATACCTTTTATATGTTGTAGATAAAACTTTCAATAAGCGATTTGCAAAGCCCCAAGGTCTTGAGTTCAAGACCATAGAAGAGGTGTTGAGATATTTCATAACCCCTAAAGTCGATCTGTTTAGGAGATTGGCACAAATAATTCTAGGATATAGGTCAACCTATATCTCATTTTTGTGCCCCTAACCTAATACAACAAAGATTATGCATTCATGAAGCTTCATCCTCTCTTTTTTCCTATCAAGGAGGAAGAAGTGTTGGAGGATACCCCCTTATAGTAAAGTTTCACAAGGAGGGTAACATTAAGAAAGAGGAGATAGACGAAGAAGAAGCAGTAGTTGACTCATTTCTTTGGAACAATAGTGATGGCTAAGTGTTAGGATGTATGCCTTGAACTCATTTATTAGATGATGAACTAATTTTATTTTAATGAAGAACATTTATTTAGTTTTTTCAACGTTTCTTTATTTCGTATGGATTCATGTAACGTGATGACTGTAATCCTTGATTGATTAAGAAACGTAATTAATGTGCATGAAAGTGTTACATGCATAAGAGATATGAATTTAAGTATCAATCAAACTAGATTTATTTGTGGTCAGTGATAAAATGGAAACATCTCAATTGAAAGACTATAACATTTTAGATTTCTATATGATAAAATGATTTATCTCAATCGTTAAAGTAGTGGATTCTGAATCGAAAATGTTGGTCTGGAAGACAATGAATGAGACAATGATGAGAAATAAATTCAAGCTACGTTATCTGCATTATTGTAATGTAATTCTAATGTTTGCTTTGAGCAGCTGCCCTAAATCCTAAAATAGTGATGGATACTATTTTATATAATGATTAATTTAATTCATCAGGAGTGATGATGATTATTATTACCTAACACCCCAGTGTCTTGGGAAGTTATTACATAAAACTAGAGAATATACATTATCAAGAAGAAATCCATAATCTTATCTAAGATAAAGATATTATCTATATTAAGAATATTGACTAATCATTAAATCCGAATTTAGTCGTCTTAATAATATGTTATTGGGATGGTGACCAACACAAAATGATTAGAATAATAGATCTTAGAATATAGAAGGAGGTATCAATTAGAATTGAATAACTTCTTAATTCTAACTTACTCAAAGAGTTTTTGTATATTTTTTTGTGTAACATATATTAATTTTTATTAATAATAATAATAATTTATATAAAAAGTTTTACTTTAACATCTCACTTTAAACCCTAAAATCTTTAAGACTAGCCTATAATTACTTACACTAGTGCTAATAAAAGGAGCAAAATGAAAGTCCTCCCTTTGTCTATCATTCTAATTTTATTGAAACACACCCTGATATTATTATATAAGGGGAGCCAAAGAGGCATCCGTAATTATAATGAGAGACTATTGAGAACACCAAAAAGTTAAAAAAAGGGAAAAAATGTAATGTGTTTGTAGTTTTTTGGTGTTTGGAAGACTAACCAAAATCCAATAACAACCTATTTTGAATGGGCTAAAAGTGCATGTTTGCATGACTTCTACTAGAAAAGTAAACACCAATAAGGTTCTTAGCGACAGCATGATAGGTGCTACTGGAAGCCGTTCAAACAGATTTGAAAAGAAAAGGTGCCTGAGCTCCAATTGAATGCGTCAATAAGTTCAGTTGTTGAAAAGTAAATACTGCAAACCTATATTGACAAAAATGACTGCGTTTTTCATATAGGCTCTACTTGATTCTTGCTTTAATTGGTATGGAAAGGTTGGATTTGAAAGTAAGCCCTAGGGGATTATATTCTTCTTACAACCAAAGAGATGAAACACATGTACTGGCTTCAATCAAGCAAACGAAAGAGCGATTCTAAGGTGCATCTCTCTTCCCAGTGACACTATAACCTTCGTCCCTGACATGCCTCATCGTTTACTTATCTTCTTTGTCGTCTAATGCTGTTATATAGATATGGATCTTTCCATCCCTGCTAATATTTGGGGCATCGTGGGTTTTAACACAAAACATGTTTTTGAGTTTTTTTTGTTATGCAAATATGAAGCTAGATCTCTCTTACATGTGTGTTTGTGCAACTATCCAAGGACCCTAGCTATTTTAGCGGATCCTTTCTTCGATCTGGGTTTAGAACGGGTGAAAATCAGAGTGTTTGAATGATTCTTTTTCGTCCGTTTGGATGGTCAAGTCTCTTAGAAAATTAAACATTGTCAGCTTTTAGTTTTAATTGTCCAGTTTTCATTGTTCATTTTTAATTTTAGGGAAAAAAACTGAAAGCATGTTTGGCAAATCTTTGTTTTACTTTTTATTTATTTTATAAAAAAATAGATAAATAGAGCAAAATTTAAATTTTTTCTAATACCATAAAGCAATATATTACAAACTAAAAAATAAAAAAATAAAGTATATTACATCATTCATGTTTTAATATAATATTATGGTGCTAATTACTGCGCTAACAGTACATGTTCATTTTGAAGGAATGATAACTAAAGTCACAAATATGATGAAAATTAGTAGAAAGCACAAAATAATATTACATCCACAATAAGCACATAGTAGTATATTGCCAACAAAATTTTTATGGAAGTTCTCTTTCTTTTCCATGGTAGTCAGTAGGCATATTATTCTCATCAATCCATATAATAGAATTAACATGGTTGTGCCCAAGAGGATGATGGTCGAAAGAGTAACCACAATTCTTTTTAGAATGAGTTATAAAAACACGCATTCGGCTCGCACCGCAAGAACATAGTAGTCCATAGTGGTTAGCATTTGCCATCCCTGAAATCATAAATTTTGTTAACATCAAATTAATTGACTATATATTTAATTTACCAAACATAATTTATAAAAATTAAAAATTATAATATAAGAAATAAATAATTTACAATGTAAATGTTCTAGCACAAATCTGCAAGATTAGTAATTGCACACACTATCATAGATCTCGTGAGCTATTTAATCACAAACAATTCTCATTTGTTGAAGTTGATTTTGACATATATCAATATCAACAGTAGGCTAAGAGTTGCTCATTGAAGCGCAATTGGGCCATTCATCTCCTTGATCCTACATCCAAATAAAATTATGTATGGTACAACAAGCCAGGGAATATATCTTTATATTAAAATGTGAAAAGGAGGCATTGCCTTTAATATAGGAAATCTTACATTCAACACCCCAAAGTGTTGTTCGATACAATTTCTTATAGAAAGAGTGTCGATATTTAAACCACTCCTCAATTTCTCTTGGTGTATGTCCATAGTAATCATTTAAATGATACCTTTCATCTCTATATGGGGACAAAAATCTAAGTATGTTAGTATATCCTGAATCTACGAGATAATATTTACCCTTGGGAGGTAAAGGAAACATGTTATCGGCATTCGTGATGCACTCACCAAATATGGTTGAATCATTTGCAATTCTTTCCCAACTAGTGCAGACATAAGTAAACTTCATGTCAAATGACCATGCACACATTATATTTTAAGTTGGAACCGTTTGCTTCCCTCGATAAGGAATTTGTTTATTTAATGTAACAAATACTGTTGTGTGTGTACTATCAATTGCTCAAACACAATACTGTAAAAAAATAAATAATATATTAAAATCATTAAAAAAAATTCCAACAATGAAACAACTAAATGTAATCTACTAATTTACCTTAAAGAATGGATAATATATTAGATTGTGTAAAATCTCTTGTGGAACTTCATCAAAAGAAGGTGGTCGTTTGATTATTACCCCCAATCTAAAAACTGCTTTTAGTGCTTTATGAAAATATTTTGAAATCATTTCATGTTAGTGTTGGAACTTTTCTGCTACTATACGCAATCTGTGTTTGTATTCTATAATAAGGAGAAATCTAGCAACCTACTCTTGAAGTGTTACGCACCTAGAGTGCTTTAACTGGCATGTGTACGCAATGCCTCACCAAAACTAATAAATACATTTGGACGCATTCTAAATCGGTCAAATGTATGATCATCATGACCACCGTTCAACAGCCCCGCTACATATGCGTGACCTATGAGTTTGAACATTCTACACGGAATGTGTGACTGCACATTATGGATGTAATTTCCTAGTTCCGATGCAAGAAATAAAAATATGGCATCTTCATCTTTAGAATCAAAATCAGAACTATCACCTTGATGCCCATAAGGTTGAACATCATCCATGTTATGTTATTTTAAAAAACCACCTATAGTAAACACAATTAAAATAATATAAAACATAAATATTTTGCGACGACAGATATATAACATTAAACAGTCGTAATAAAATAGTGACTAAGGGGTTATCCATAGAACATAGTTTCTTTCACTGGGAAAGACAAATAAAAAGAATAGTAGATAAACTAAAACATTATCTAAAATAGTATACACACAAACAGTGCATAACATTCAACAACATAGTCTACAACATTATTTTTTAAGCTTAGTAATTTAACTTCTTACATGAAAACTCTCAAATATTATTGATCTAATCTTTCTTCCTATTATCTAGGAGGTGTAGGAATATCTCTTTGGAGATGACATCCTCACGAAGCATTTTTAATGCCTTTGGATATGTTGCGCCATCAATGTCATCTAATGCATTGAGTGCATCTAACGTTTCTTTAAGATGCAAACGGACCTCATCAAGTTTGTGGACACTGGTTTCATTACCACAATATGTCGTTTATGCCATTTTTCATTCCAATAGCTCCGTCTTCTTTTTACTACCTTCGGCAAAAGTATGTAGATTAGCTGATAAAGAAGCACCGTTGTTTTCTTGTTTATAATTTTTTTGAGGTGTAGTGTCCACCTTTTTGTCAAGTTTGTTAATAAAGTCATCATTGTCACTAGGTATATCTACAGATTTATCGTAAAGTGCAAGGTTCTCATAACTATCAGTAGAAAAGAGCAACTTTGTTAAAGCATGAGCAAATGTTCCAGTAGCCAAAGTGGCCCCAAGAATACGACTCAACTCTTAAAAATGTGGCAACCATCTCTTCTAAAATCTCCTTGCATACTTATTAATCTGTGTAGAAATATTATTTTATTATGACAAGAAATATGTTGAGGCAAAACTTTTTTTTGTAATAAACAATAACAAATTTTGTGTTGAATAATACCTTGAACAGTCTTTCTCACTGGTAATCAGAAACTGACACCGCATTGGTTATAGGATCCCAACCAATTTCCGTCTCCTTCAATAGTGGGAACTTATTCTAAACTATTCTAAGGAGGTTATACTTGTTCTTTAATTGGTCTTAGGTATAACGATAGCCAATTCTACTTTCCTTCTTACCCTTAAACCTAGGCCAAACTTGTTTTGTGAAACAACTAGTTTGTCTATGGCCTTTGGAAATTTCTCGTCCATTAAAACAATGAAACTAATTTTATTATACTTTAACTATGGACCAGATTTACCATCCCTTTGCACCTCAACAACATCATCTCCTAAATTTATATTTTCATTACTTTATGTTTCCATTTCTATATATATGGGAATAAAATTAGCTATATGCAACTACGAAGACAAGGCTATATAAAATTCATTTAAAACCTATTTAGAATTAGAATGGCTAAAACAAAGAAAATGAAAAGTACATCAGAAATCTGAAAAGGAATACAATTATTGGAATCTAATGCACATATACAGTAGGTCCAAAGCATTGTACAAAGAGATATTATCATATAATATAGGATAATAAATAAAAGCCTAATTATTGTAACTTGCATTTTCAAGCAAGTTTGGGACTTGGGTTGTGGTAAACATACCAGAGACTTCAACTTTTCATTAATGTCACGATAAAAGAAATAAATCAACTTTTCATAAATGCCACAATAAAAGAAATAAATCCATATATAGATATGGGACAAAAGTTCCCTTTTTCATCTAGGGAATAAATAAACTTAATGTAAACGTAACTAAATTTCCAAAAGTTGTAGACAAGTACAAAGTTTTATTTTTTAATTTTTTTGTAGTGCCAAATAACCCCTAAAGTTGGAAAAGAAAAAAACTAACCCTGTATAAAAAGTTTTTGTATTGCCTTACGTAATGATCCACAAAATAAATAATAATTGAATCGAAAGTAATATGAGGGCATTTTGTTTTTTGTCAAGAAGTAGACTTTGATTTCATAGGATGGAAAACACTAGTGGCAAATCGATCTTTTTGGCGATTAGTAAGAGATGCACTGATTTGCAGAGCCCTGGAAAATATGGACATTTAAATAGCATTGCGGTTTGAAATAATAAATAATTTTATAATTAGCACCAATGAGGGCTAGAACCAGAGAAATCCAATCAACCATCACAAATTGCCTCTAATTAATCTTCCATACCCATAAAAAAAAAAAAGATCTTATTAAAGAATTGAAAACATCTATGATTAATATAGATAACATGGTGTGCGTACTTCCATATCATATGGCCATTAGTGAAACCAGTTGAGTACTATAAAATATAGATTGGAATTCTATGAAACAATACCTATACAATTTGCATACACTAGTACAGTTTCCAATTTATTAGGTTTCAAGGACCACACTTATTGATTAACTTATTTATTTGGAATTAGAGGTGGCGATACCAACAAAAAAAAAAAAAAAAAAAAAAATCAAAGACGTTGCAGACAAGTTCAAACATATAAAAGTGAAAATAGAAGCAAAATTGTAGATAAACAATTGTTCAAGTAAAGTTAGTCGATATAGTATTTGAATTTTGATAGATAGGCATGGATAGTTCTAAAACATAAAAAGATTCAAAATCTTAGGCCAACTCTGTCGATTAATTTTACAGATTTCACCCTTATGTTTGCAACAAACAATTCAGAACAAGGCCTCTAACATGTGCAAAAGAAATCAAATACAGCCAAACTACTTAAAAAAAGTAAGAATAGTAACACAAAAGAAATCAAATATAGCCAAATTATTTGCTCTAGTAAGTGGAAGGGATTTTTCTAAGCTCACAAAAGAAATTTTCTTGGATTTAATCTTGGTAACTTAAGCATTCACATGCCACTCCTAATTTGGAAAAGTATTTAGTGAGATACCTCAATAATAAAACTAAAATAGTTGAGTGTTAATCTTGATGGTTTATATTGGACTATTTAAATCACTATCAAAAAATCTTCCTGCTAGTCTCTTTCAAAGCTCAGGTCACGAAGAGTAAAAGAAAGAGAAAGAGAAAAATAAACAATTTTATTTTAGATCATTACAAAGCGCAACCTCCTAAAACTGAATTGACGTGAAAGAGGTTTTTTATGTTTGATTACATTTTTTTTTTTTTTTGGGGTTTGGGGTATGCTAGTTGACTGAAATGCCAAAACAGGGAAGGCTACTGGGTATCTCAGTCACTTTACTCTCAACAACCTATATCCACTAATAGTGGAATGATTTAGACCAAAAAAAAATATTGATAAAGAACAAAATTACTATAACCATCTATATTATAGAAAATTACTTTCATATAGAAATATTACAGATAAAAAAATTACTGATCAAGTAAATCAAATTAAGCATTATCAACAACAAATCAAACATTTTCAACAACAAATCAAGAAAATGAAAAGAAAATTAGTACATAGGCAGTCTTTTTGTGTTCAACTTAAAACCTATGTAAAATCAGTGTGTTGAACAAAAAAATGAAAAGCTATTCGTTATGGTTGGGAGCTGAGATCAAACAGAACACAAAAGAAGAATGTTGAACAGAGTAGATCTCAAATCGACTGAGTGAGAAGATAGTCGATCTTAGATTAAGAGAGAGAGAGAAAGAGAGAGAGAGAGAAAAACCTGCTCGTGGTCGTTGGGAGTTGCCAGAGAGCCAGTCTCGCTCCTTTAGTTATTCTCTTCGTCGTTCTTTTCCTTGCTCTAGGTTTCAAAGCCACACACTAAAAACTGAGCACCGTGTTTATGCATTTGGTGAAAACACCTTTTTGGTGTTTTTAATAGTTTTCAAAATAGTGAAAACTAGCTTTCATTTAATTTGGAAAATGAAAACGAAAACTAATTACCAAACAAGTTTTGATTTTCAGTTTTCAAGAAAATGAAAGCAAAAATAGAAAACTGAAAACAAAATGGTTGTCGAACAAAGCCTAAGGTAGCATTTGGTTTGTTTTTCTATTTTTTGTTTTCTAGTTTTTTATATACTTCATGTTTTAACATTTTTAGAACAGGGAAATAATAAATGCTTTGTTTTCTTTATTTTAAGATTTCCTTGTTTTAGACTAAAAATGCTCGATGACTTTTTACCATTTTTCATTTCATGTGTAAATCCATTTTATGTTTTCTAAAACAAATTTTAAAAACACAGGTGACTAAATATGTTTTAAGCTATTCCTTATTTTCAAAAGTGTAAATGAAAAATGAGATTCAAACTAAAAATAGAGAACAAAACCGAAAGCAAAAAATAGAAAAACAAACTAAATTCCACCTAAATTTTTTTTTTAATTTGTTTATATTTTTTGAACATTAGAGTTGCATTTCCTTACAAATATTATATCTTCTACTAGTATGGATTGGTTCAGCAATGATAAATACACATAGCAGTGCCAGAGTCCTTGCGTTCTGCCACCCCACAACTTTGTCTGTCCAATGCCATATAGGATTACCAAGAGGAGAGGCTATTATTGACTTTGATGGCCGCACATTTAGATAATGGACTCCGGAGGGATCATTTGTTTGTCCTTCGGTTTGCTAAGGTAACAGAGGATTTCAATCGAAAGATTGGGAAAAGCCTAGTTGTGACGCAAGTCTAAAGCCATTTTGAAAAGCTGTGAAAGGATTAAAGGGCGTGCACATCCTTGAAATCACCCAAGTTATGAATTATGGGAGTTAGTTGAGATGTAGCCAAGGGGACCATCGATGTGCCAGAGCATTGGTGCTAACAAATGGTAGTGGTAACTCTTTTTTTCACATTCTTTGCTGTAGAAATTGGTAAAATTGAGAAGAACACACCATACACCCAATTGGGTTCATGTGTGTCCAATTTATACACATACAAAGGTGACAATACATATTCAGAGATGACTATACACATTCCAAGTACTCTAGATACATCTGATACATTAATTCTACACATTAATACTCCTCCTTAAGGTGGAGCATATACATCAAATGTTCTAGACTTGTTACAAATATATCTTCCTATAGCTTTAGTAAACGAATTGGCCAATTAGTCTTCAGTTTTGACATGACTCATCTTGATGACATTTTGACATTTAACTTCAATAGCTTTGTCCGCTCATGGAACACTGGATTAGAGGCTATGTGAATAATGGCTTGATTGTCAACAAACAGTTCCTTAGGTTTATACTTCAGAGACTCCCAATTATGTTAACATTTGAAGTACCAAATCAGTTTACGAGTTATATGTGCCATGGCCTGATATTCTGATTCTAAAATAGATCTTGCTACCACAGTTTATTTTTTTCCTTCTTCAAGATACCAGATTTCCTCCTATAAAGACAATATCCTGTAGTGGATCGTCTATCTAACAAAAAATCAGCCCAATCTGCATCTCTATTTCCTTAGACAAGAGTATGACCATTTTCTTTATACGACAAACCACATCCTGATGCACCTTTTAGATACCTCAAAATGTAAATAACCGCATCCTAATGATTAGAACAATGTGCACTAAGGAATTAACTAACTATATCTACAGCAAATGAGATTTCTGGTCGTGTCACTGTTAGATAATTAAGTTTTTCAGCTAATTTGCGATACCTTTTAGGGTCATTTAATAACTTTCCTTTATCTGCCAGAAGTTTGGCATTGCGATCTCTTGGAGTATCAATTGATTTGGTGCCCAACATGCTAGTTTTAGTTAGCAAATCAAGTACATACTTTCTCTGAGAAATAGCAATCCCCTTTCGTGATCTTACAATTTCAATTCCCAGAAAATACTTTAAGAGTCTTTGATCTTAAACTTAGATCATGTATACGTCATTCATCATCTCATGTGATGACAATATTATCCACTAAACCAGCAACTAGATTTTCATTAGGAGGAATGATGGTAACATATAGAGTGGTCAACACCACATTGTGCCAATCCAAAATCCATCACAATAGTACTAAATCTTCCAAACCAAGCCTGAAGTGATTATTTTAGGCCATACAATACTTTCTTTAATTTGAAGACTAAGCCAGTCTCCCCTTGAGCAACGAACCCAAGAGGTTCCTCCATATACACTTTCTCAGTAAGATCGTCATAAAGAAATATATTTTTAACATCTAGTTGATGTAGTGGCCAGTGAAACATAGCAGTAAGTGAAATGAGAAGTGGGAGAAATGTAATCTTAGCCATAGGAGAGAGAGTCTCTGAGAAATCCAATCCATAGATCTAAGTGTATCCTTTCGCAACAAGTCGAGCTTTCAACTAATAAACAAAACCATTCAATTGGACTTTGAAATTATATACCCATCAATAGCCAACAGTTGACTTTCGAATGGAAGAGAACAACCAATTCTCAAGTATCATAGGCTTGAAGAACATATATTTCTTCCTCTATGGTAGCATTGCATCCAGAATAAGATAATGCTTCAGGTAAAGAGTTAGGAGCAGAAATAGCAGATAGGAAAGTAACAAACTTATGATAAGAAAAAGATAAGACAGCATATGCTTGCTCACCCCAAGTGTAGGGATCAGTTGTAGCTAGTTAATCCGGATAAGTCTGGGTCGTCTCAGAAGGAGCATAAGGCTTCATTGATGGATTTAGGAAAATCATTTTGAAAAAGAAAATTTACTCCACAAAGAATTTTAAAACAAAATAAAATATTTTTCATTGATTTTTTTATAAAAGGTTTTTGAAAATTAATATCGAAAAAAAAACTTTATCCCGATTCAATTCATATTATAGTTAATTTTGACTCGAATTTTTCCAATTTTATAACTCAACCAATAAACAACTCGGTGCAAATCGGTCAGAAGATTTCTTAGTTAAAATATGGAAGAAAGAAAATTCCTCTTCAGTTTTATTTATGCAACATTTAGTTCGATAAGTCATGCCATCGAATTGAGTGTTTCATATGTGAGGTTTAAGAACCGAACATACGAAAGCAGGATCAAAACAATGAACTTACGATTTCGATTCTACAAAATTAAAGAGGAAAATTTCTATTTGATTTAAAAAGAATATTTAAGTCAAGCACATGATTGAGAAAATTACAAATCAAATTAAACTATAACATTTCATGAATTGGAATAAGGAAAAAAAAAATAACTAAGGATATTGAAAATAAAACTCACCATAGTTGGAAGAAAAACAAGTTCGTATTAAAATTCTGAAAAATAAATAAAAATAAAACTAGAATACTTAATTGAAAAGAAAATTTGGAAAGAAAACTCTCCCTTGGAGAGGGAGAACAACATAACCTAAAAACTGCTATGCTCTACCACTTGGAGAAACCTTAGAGGTTATCTCTTTTTATTGTAAAAACTCAAACTCCTCCGTCACTATAATCATTAAAACTAATAAAAAGCTATAAAAGAAAACTAATAAAACCTATATTAATCTCTTTCTAGTGTTCTGAAAGTTCACATAAAAAGGAAGAATTAAAAGAAAATACTCTCTAGTTTCTTGAAAGGTCTTCATAAAAATCCAAGTGAAAAGTTTCATGGGCCCTTCAAAGGGGGCTTCGAAGGGTCCTTAGCCTTTAGAGGGCCCTTCAAAACGTAGCCTCAACCTTTGAATTTTTCTAAGCTTCCTGAAATCAACCATCTTCTATCATGCGCACGGGCTTTCGAACAAGGAGCCCTTCAATGGGTAAGGTCATACTTGAATATTTTTTCTTCTTTTTTTCTTCTTCTTCACCTTCTGTCATACAAAGCTAAGTCGGGATGGAACATCCTTTGAAGGTTCTTTAGACTTATCTCATTTTTCTTATTTTTTTGCATCACTTCCTTCTTTTTAGCTTTAACTCACCTGAAATAGCAGATGTTCACTATAAGTGAAGAATTTAACTTATTTTTTCCATCTAATCATTGATTAATCATATTTAAACATCTTCAATTAACCTTTTTGTTTGATTAATCAATAGCATATGAAACAAAATTAGAAATGTGATGAGAAACGTAGTGCGTGTACTTTTTTGGAGCACAATGGGAAGATCAAGGTCACTGATATCAGGTACAAGAGTATGAGAGATTATGAAGTGGTTGAAGCATTAGGAAAAGGCTTTGAAGCTGACTACCAACTGGTATAAACCTACAAATCAGGACGAGAAAGACGAAAAGGATAAATGATAGGTAAATGAAGACTCTCATTCAAATCAGATAATGGTAAAACATAAGAAAAGAAAGAATTATTTTGAAAGAACAAGACATCAGTACATACAAAGTATCGATGTAAAGAGAGATTATAATATTGATATCCTTTCTGCAACCTCGAATATCCCAAGAATACACATTTAAGAGCACGAGGGTCAAGCTTATTAGTGCTGCTATCAAGTTGATAGACAAAAGCAGTACCCTAAAGATACGTGGAGGAAGAGAAAATAGTAGTGTCTGTGGAAATAGCACAGAATAAGGGGAATAGCCTTGTAGAACATGTAGTGAGAATAGGTCTCCCTAAAACTCTTTGGAACTTTCATATGAAACATCAAACACTTGGCTGTTTCAACAAGATGTAAGTTTTTTCTTTCAGTAACTCTATTTAATTGTGGAGTATGTGGGTAAGAATACTGATGAAGCATGCCAAAGGAAGACATAAAATTATTGCATGGTCTAGAAAAGTATTCTTTGGTATTATCACTACGATGTATTTTGATAGTCACATCAAATTGGGTTTTAATTTCAACACAAAATGATTGAGTGATATACAACAATTCAGAGCGATCTTTCATTAAATAAACGCAAGTAACCCTAAGGAAATCATTAATAAAAGTAACATAATATTGAAATACCAACTTTGAAATAACATAACGTGGTCCCTATACATCAGAATGGACCAAATGAAAAAGACTCAAGGACTTTAACTCTAGGACTGAAGGAAGCATGGTGATGCTTTCCTAACTAACACGACTCACAATCCAAAGACTTAAGTTGACTCAAACTAGGAACCATAATTTTTAACCTATCGAAAGACGGATGGCTAAGACGAAAATGAATCTCAAGTGAAGAGGTTGATGCAGCACAAGAGATAGATACAGAGGAAGATAACTGAGCCCCCCTAGCTTCATGTCTTTCTCTAATCTTCTTCTTTGTCTTCAAATCTTGTATGATCACAGAATCAGAAAAAAAAAAAAATCATTAAGCAATTTAGTTATCTAGTGAGTTCACTAACAAATAAGAGATTAAAGAACAGCGATGGAATATATAATATTAAAGATAAGGTATGGGAGGTGCATAGGGGTACATGACTTCCCCATTGGTGACTATGCTCCTTTGATGATGTTCATGTTCCTCCAATGATTGTATAGGTATGGTTTAATCAATGACCCAACGCTTGACGATGGACTTTGATGGATTTGAGCTTCATTAGAAATGACGTTCTTACTGTTCTTGTTACTAAACTTTGATAAAACAAAGAGAAGCAAGTTCTCTGAACTTTTATGGACACACACAGAACTTGGAAGGATTAACCAAGTTCTGATACCATGTAGAAATTGGATAAAATTGAGAAGAACACACCACACACTCAACTGAATTCATGTGTGTCTGATTTATAAACATATAATGGTGACCATACATATTTAGAGATGCTTATGCCTATACACATTCTAAGTTATCTAAGTACATCCTATACATTAATTCTATACATTAACACTTGTGCACTAATAAATTTCGATAAAGTTTAACATATTCATTTAACTAGATTTCACTGGCGATGCATGCTCAATCTTCATTACCAATCTATATGCAGGAAAATATGGTAGTGCTAAAATTCTAAAAGAAGGGCCTGGACCACAAAAAACGTATGAAGTGGGTGTCTCATGGTACTATTGTAATGGGGATAAGGCACTGGACCTACCACTATACCAGTTAGTAAACACTCCGAGTATGGAGCCTTTGGTCCTACCCCCTGGACTTGAAAAAACCCGCTCCACCATTCTATAGTAAGGGCCACACTTTAGGTAATGGTAAGTAATGCCACGACGACGAAGACTTTGTGGCTAATGAGTCCATTTACATCCATTGGCGAGCATCCGAAAGTGGCTGGATGAACGACACACTTAAGCACATGGCAGATGCCTACTGCGTTGGCAACAAGTCATTGCCGAGTATTACAAAGCTTGTAATGCTACCACTGTTTACTACCCATCAATCCTCTAGTTTTTATGTAGGCTGTAAACTTGCTCAGAAAGATAATCAACCGAGATTTATTCATGGTAATGCCATGAAATGATGCTTAGGTTTTAGGGCTACACTACCAAGTATGAAGGTCGTCTTGCCCCTGCCCCTGAGTCCTACACCAACCTCGCCACAGGCCCCTTTTAATAGCATAGCACACCCTATTACCCTAATTTTAATGTGAACCATGATTATTTCCCCACATCCCCTCTTACTAATTTATCATTTTATTTTATTTCATAAAGCATGTATGATGAACAATTTTCATGTTGCTCTTAGACCACTGATTCCTACATTTATGAATTGAACAGTGCTATGTGATTCCCATGTCTAAACCTATTACTGGCATTTAAACAACGAGTATGGATTTATATTTGTTATATCCATGTGTTAATGTCTAAAGAGAAAAACATTTTACACATATTTGTGTAAAGTTATGATGGTTAACATTTGTTGGTTATCCATATCGTTTATGGGTCTTCCTTTTGGTTGTGTTAGTAATATGTCGTAAGCATAGACAAGGGTTGCAATGCAAATGATGGCATAAGCAACAATGTCATCAAAATGGCTGCTTAACACTAGAATTAGGAAGAATAATTGATTGTGCTCTCACTGTTTGTGCATCCCTTTATTTTCAAAACAGGCTGTTCAAACTACCGTGCCTCATATCGCTATTCTCTGTATGGCCTAGGTATAAGAACTCCTCGAGGGCCACCCCAAATGATTGTATAATATATGTCTGGTAAATAAGTACATTTTTCTCAAGCTATAAGAGGAGCTTACCGGAAATTATGGACTATCCCCTTTCCCGATTGTGCGATTACTCTTGAGGAGGGTTTGATAATGTTCTTGGCTGTAATTGCTCTACAGATTCAAACAAACAACTACATAAGAGGTTTCAACAATCGGAAGAAATAATCTCCCAACACTTCCACTTGTATTAGGATGCATTGAAGCTCCATGCTCATGATTATATACAATCGTACACTAACCAAAATGCAGTTCCCAGCCTTATCCATGACAATCCTGAGTATTGACCGTTCAAGGTAATAAATAGTAACATTTCAATGAGTCTACAACAAGTTGATATTGTAGAATATATGATATTATTAAGCCTCGTTCGAAGTACAGGATGCTATTGGGGCATTAGACGGCACACATGTTGTATGTGTTCCACCAAGTGATGAGCCACATACATTCTATAACCGGAAGGATATATTCATGCAGAACATTATCGCTTTCTATGACTTCGAACAACATTTCTATAACTAGAGGTATGCATCTTGCAAGCATACCTCTTCAAGCTACATGATGGATTCTGAAGCCCTAACAGAATCCAAATGAAGAATGTTACAAGAAGTATAGATCTTATTCTTTGCCTATAAATCTTTGGCTACAGCAATAATCTGCTCTTACCAATAATAGATAATTAAATTTAAATTACAAGTGTTCTTATGCTATTAAAGTTCAATCAAAAATAGCTAAAATAGTACAATATGAAAGACATTAATAAAAGGGTAAAAACATGTAGCTTGAGATTACCTCAAGGGCAACTTAAAAATACGCCACTATTAGTTTGAAAACTTCATTGAAGTTGGTAGCAATTTTCAGGAATAGAAACTATACTCGAACTAGGAGAGACAAGGAGAGGGGAGTTGAACAATATGTATAAGAGAAAATATTTCATTACATATAATCTTAACGAAGGACTACAGATATAAGTTCCAGAATAGGGAAAAATTAGAATGCAAGTTCAAAGGATTATAGACATTTTTGTTCCAAAATGAGTTAAATAGGCTATGCGGTAGTACCATTGTTGTGTGGCAAAATGTCAATAAAAAATACACAGATACTACCAAAGAATTCCACGAGAGAACGAAGGGCATGGGCATTAGTCACTACTACTGGCCAAGACTGGGGAAGTCAAAGTGTTTTTTGTGTACCGAACCAAAGAAGCTCTATTACTTGGCTTGCAAACTATGGAGCTTCTCACGTACCTCATCTCAAAAGGTTCTGGATCGTTCTTATTGTCTTAAGAACATCCTAGATTGAACTACTGCCGTCCTTATCTACCTTTGCTTGACCTTTTCTTTTTTGTGTGGATCCATCTATTTGGCACTTAGGATCTATCATCTTGTCCTCTCTAGTCGACTCTATGTCCCTTGCTTTAGCAACTTTGGTGATAAAGAGACCAAAAAGAAGTACGCTCTGAGGCGCTTTCTTTCATTACTCCGTAGTGACGTCACTAATGAGCCTACTAGTATTAACCTCTTTCATAGATATGATTATCCACATTAGACTGGCTCGGTCCATGAAAATGTTTGACATCCCCTTTTGTGGAATAAGGCTGGAGCATGTGATAAGGTGAAGTAGGCAAAATTGGTCCATGAGGTCACTATGATGGTATTGTGGCTTCAAAATGGTTGTTATCATGACTCATCATTCTGACTATTATTTCTTTCAAGTACTTAGTGTGATTGAGACAAAAATCTATCTCCGCAACCATAGAGAGGCCTAGGATCACCTTGAAGTCTTCAAGGTTAATGGAAAAGGCTGCCCTCTGAGTTTGGACTCAATGCAAAGCCTGTCCCGGTGCTGTTCAGTACTAGTGACGTTCGTATAAAACTTCCAAACGAGCTCTGCACAGGCCTGGCCAGTCTATGTGAGAAACGTCTCCCACTTTTGCCTCCAAAACTCTAAAACAATCCAAAAATTTCATAGCTTGATGTCATCAAACTTGACATAACACTTAACAACCACTTCCTTAGAGCTAAGGTGGTCGTTAAAAGTTTCGAAGGCACCTTCATTGTCAAACTAAAATGTGTCATATAAAGGGTGGCCACACCCTCAACCCTTGCCAACCTTTTTCCTGAACCTTTCCCCCCAATTGCTAAATTTAGCCACTCATAGAAAAATTAAAAACATACAAGAAAGGAACATAAGTAGCAGAAAGTAAATAATAAAAATCTAAATATATTTATTATAAGCACCAAATCCATTAATTATATTTTTAATTTGGTTATCACTACTTTATATTAATATACAGGAAGACAACATGGCTTTTAGTGAAAAAAATGGAAGGGATTTCGTAAAAAAGGGACGATATTCCACAATTGACATACATAAACTAGGTTCTTCAACTAGGCACTTCTTTTATATATGATGAACTCTTTAATTGTAAACATCATAGAAGTGCGTAGCTTGGGGATTATGATTCCGCACATTTGTATGGACCTTTGCAAACATAGATTGAAAAATTGATATTAGACTTGCATGATTCCTCTACTCTACTTGTTTCTACATTAAGCCAAGCCATTAAAATAAGGAAAATAGTTTACAAACCACCATTTCAGTTTGTTGCACACCATTTGTGTTAGAAATCAACAAAACAACTCCCTAGAAATGATACTTACTGGTTCATACACTTTGCAATACTGAAGTGTTCAAAAGCAATTGGAAATAACATAGAGATAGTAATAATTGCATGACTTAAAAGGGGCCAAAAAAAAAAAACAAAAAAAGCAAGAAAAAGGACTTCTACTTTACTAGTTTCTATTAGTCCTCAAAATGATTAATAAATAAATTTAAAAATTAGTTACTTTAAATTCTTTGAAATGCAATAAAAGAACGTATGAAATTTAAAGTCAAAACAGAGTAATCATAGTCAGCAATGCTTTGATGTTTACGATCAATAATCTATCCTGAAATTTATGTTTTTCAAAAAAATTTTATAGTTCCACAAGGTTATTTTCACCTTACAGTGACTCAAGTCAATCAAACTTACAACCAATAAATGGAAAAGAAATAAAGAACGCATTAACTTGAATTGGGTAAAAAGTTTACAATTAGAAAAACAAAAATAAGCAAACATTCAGTTTCAGAAAAAACAACCAGTTTTCTAACACAAATAAAGGTACACATACACACATGGAGCTAAATATGCAGAAGGGTACAGCTCTTCATAAATGAATAGTTCACTAATAATATAAAGAACTATGGTAGTATTAATACAAGTAAATCATAGAAAGCCAAAATGAAGTTAGAGATCTCAACATATGAAGTTAGAAAAAAGCTGAAACAGTAGTAATTACACTCAAAAGAAACCCTAAGTATTACTCGTCATCAACTCCACTTCTAAATCAATCCACAACTCTCTTCGATCCACGGTGACACCGACTCACCTATCAGAGAGGGAAAGAGAGAAGCCTCATGGATCCTAAAGAAAAAACAAAGATAAAAAGAAAAGATTTACGACAATTAACTCGATAAAGGCACCTCGCCAGATTGACAGCCCTGTCATATCCGATCAACTCTTTGATAAGTGTGAGGGAAGGTATGATGCTATGAGCTAGCTTTTGGGGATGAGAGAAGCCCAAGACCACCCAACAACAAACCAATAAGGGAGTGATGAACAGAAAGAACCAAATCACATACTAACACATGTTGACAAACAAATGGAAAAAATAAAATGGAAAAAATCACATACTAACAAATCATATACAAACAAATAGAAAGACAATCACATCTAACAAATCACAAATCACATACTAATATATAATCACATACTAACAACCAAATTGAAAAACAAAAAGAACCAAATAAAAACATAAAGAAATAATAGGTTTTGAAGCTTGTGTTAGAGGGTTATAGGAAATACCTATGGATAAGTTTTTGTGAGGAAATGTGTGGAATAGCAATGAGCACTGATCTCTATTTGAATAGAGTTGACCAAACACCAGATGGCTTTCAATGGAGACGAAATGATAGTATATATGAGCTACAATGCTCTATTCGCAATGGTGCGGGCAAATATTTGAGGAATATTTTGAAATCTTTGTGAATGCTTCCTCTATCTCCACTCATGGTAGAAAGTAAAATTTATTTATTTCAAACCCGTTGGAATGACTTTCAACTTAAAAAGTTAGAACTGATCCAAGCAATGGTGTATGAACGACATTTAGTAAAATTTGGGCCACTTTTGGTAAGTTTTGGCTTACCAAACGGGTTCTGAATAGACATTCGTACTAGATTTAACGAAAATAATGGAGCAATCCTTTCATAATATAAATTTATTCGTATGAGAAAAGATGGTGGATATATCACTTAAAATAATAATTAAAAGATTGAGTTCATACAATAAAAGTTATGTGAAAAAAAATATTTTTTTTATCTATTTTGATATTAAAACATGTTCCTTTTGGTACAATAATAATTAAAACATGTTCCTTTTGGTACAAAAATATTTTTTAAAAATATTTTTCTAAAACAAGGGTAAAATTATTTTTCAAAAAATGTTTTACAATGAAATAAGGGTAAATTACATCGACATTCTCTTAACATTTGGGTAATTACAGTTATCACCCTTCAACATTTAATAATTAAACTTATCTAATTTTGAAATGTTCTTAATATTGACACTTTTTTTATTAAATAAATTGTTAAAACTTAAAAAAAAATATCAAATTAGCTGTTTAGGTTTTTCTTTTATTACACCCTACTTCTTCACCTCTTTGTCAATTTTTGTTTTCTTTACAAAAATTTCCAAAAATAAGTAGAAAATAAGCAAAATTAATAATTTGAAGAATTTTTATAAAAAAATTGACAAAGACGTGAAATAGGAAAAGGTAAAATAGAAAAAAATAAAATAAAATTTTGGTTATTCTAGCAGTTGATTTAACAAAAAAGGATTAATATACAAAATAAAAGAGATAAATTTAATTTTAGAAATTAAAAGGTGATAAATATAATGAATCAAATGTTAAGACAAGGTAATTTGAAGAATTTTTATAAAAAAATTGACAAAGACGTGAAATAGGAAAAGGTAAAATAGAAAAAAATAAAATAAAATTTTGGTTATTCTAGCAGTTGATTTAACAAAAAAGGATTAATATACAAAATAAAAGAGATAAATTTAATTTTAGACATTAAAAGGTGATAAATATAATGAATCAAATGTTAAAACAAGGTAAATGTAAATGGAGCCTAGACTAACACTTAACCAAAAACAAATATTAGATAGAAATTTTGTCACTGTTACCATATTAACTGATTATAAATTATAATTATATAAAAAGTATCATATATAATTTTAGAAAATTTAACTAAAATAATATGAAAAATTATAATCCTATTAATTTAAAATAAAAACTATTAAAATGCCTTTTAATTATAAAGTAATACAAACAGTAATATTTTATTAAAAAATTGAAATTATAGCTTTTTTTTTTTTTTGGATAAGTAATTGTGAAATTATAGCATTTTATTAAAATGTTACATAGCTTAAATGTTTACATTTATTTCTTTGAGTATTAAAGTTATCCGAATTTTTAAAATACTAAAATTAATAAAGTAATTTCTCTAGTAGGTTTGAGAGGGGGCTCTAGTATGTTGCTACCACTAAGGTTTTGATGTTTACATTCCACCACCTGTGTCATCTCGAGGTTGAATAGGGAAATAATAAGTCTTATCAATGAAATTGAACGGTCCAGGATGATCGTGGTCCGTAAAATGCAACCACAGAGAATCGTTCCTCTCATTCACCAATTTTCATC
>QLOD02000038.1:12495722-12538903 GCA_003260245.2 Sideroxylon spinosum | reverse complement strand
CCTCCTAAGTGTTTGATAAAATGCCTAGGTAGGTTTTATTTTCAAAATTCAAATCAATTTTCTTTAATTTTCATTGTATGACACCTACAAAGTAATAGAAGAAGACTTATGAGTAACAAAGCCTCTCCCTGTAGGTACGACCGGTAATTTACCATTAGAAATTTAAATTGCTACATCGGACCACCTTGCACTTGGGGTGTAAATCCACATTATGGAATGACAAGCAACCCCCAAACAAGCGAGCAAGTATAACTGGCTAATAGATAAATTAAACAAATTTTGGAAAGAACGGTTGCCCAAACCGTAACGATTAGTCGTTACAACTGATTGACTCCCTCTGGGCATATCGCACTGCTTATAAAAGGAATCTAGGGATGTCTTCATATCGGTTAGCTTACGGAAAACCTTGTCATCTGCTCGTTGAATTAGAACATAAAGAACATTAGGCCATTAAACAATTCAACGATAACATTCACAAGGCAGGGTTGCATCGAAAACTTCAGATTGCAAAAATGGACGAGTTACAGAATAATGCCTATAAGAATGCCCAAATTTCAAAAAAAAAAAAATAAAGAGGCTTCATCACCAGCACGTTGCTCGTCGATCGTTCCATGAGGGCTAGAAGGTGCTTCTTTGTCACTCATGACTTCACGTCTTTCCTGGAAAATTACAATCTAAGTAGACAAGCCCGTTCATTGTCAAGAATGTTTCTAAATACGGTGCCATTGAAATTGAGTATCCAAAAAATAAAAATCACTTCAAAGTAAATGGGCACCAATTAAAATCGTATTCAGAAAAGTTTTCTAGAATTGGTAAAGACATGGGATCTTTTGGATCCCCCACCTTACGAATAATTCAAATTAAAGTGTACTTTAGGTTTATATTAATCTGTTAGGCTGGTTGTATCTTATTTTTAGTTTTATTTTCTCTTTTAGTTTTGTTCCTAACTTTAATTGTGGGGAAAAAAAAAAGATCAAAGGCTGAAGAGAAAGGAAGTGGGTCTCAGGCTTAACCTCAGGAGGAAGTAGAACATGAAGTCTCCAATGCTAAACTAGATTCACAAATAGGTGCCTTGGCAGAGAGAATGAGTCAAATGGAGAGCAATCAAGAGGAGGACCACCAGCTTTTACTCCAAATCCAGTGGTCCCAGCAAGCTCAGGGTTACCTCTTGTAGAGTATTTTAGATCATCTTTGTGACTCTTCTGACCTGCTTGCACACTGACACTGTGTTTTGTTTCTTTTATTTTCTTTTCATGTTGTAATAATTATGAGTTCAGGGATTGGATTCCAAACTTAGCTGTGTATCCCTAACACTCTATCACTTATTTGTAATTTTTATTTTATACTTGTAGTTTAAGTTATGATCATGCTGATTATTTATCTTATATTTTGTTCATAGCTTATTCCTACATGTTTTTTTTCTTTATTTCCTTTTCTCTATTTTATCTTATTTTCTTTTTATTTTCTTTTTCTCTTAATTTTTATCTCATGTTTGGCAGCTCTATGATAATATTCTTATTCCATTTTTTATTTATTTATTGTGTGCTAAGACAGGTTCACTATGTCTAACCATTCTAACCCTTTAGATGAGGAAAAAGGATTTGATACCTATATTGATAATCTAAGCGAGGAGGACGAGTCAGTAAGCTTAGAGTTTCCCATTGAGGAGTGGCCTGATGAGTGCTTTGAGGAGATTAATTCTTTATCTCTTCCTCTTATTTACCCTCGTTTAATTCATATAACCCCTGACCAGTTTCTTGCAGGGGAATGGTGGGATGAGGTTGACTTATAAATTTTGGTACGTATGGAGTAGGCTAAGGTAGATATATCGGTTGAATGGATTGATGCACCATATTATGCCACTGACATTGACACCATCGTCGTATCTGATACTCTATCACACTCCGATGATGATGACATGCCCCCCTTATAAGATATTCCTGACTTGGGTAGTGAGACGGAAGAGAGTACTAATATCGAGTCTGATTATGGTGAGCTACCCCCATAGGATTTTCCTTTCTTTAAGGGAGGCTATTCATTCAATTACTCTTGTGTTAACTTCATTTGTTGCTGACAGGAGGCATTTCTTTTCCCTATCTTTTGACCTTTTCCGGTAATTTCTTTTTATTTCCTTTCATTTTATTATTTACTTATCTTGACATCATTAGTCACTTGCATATTAAATTGGGGGGTACAATTTACATATATTTTATGCCATTTCATTTTACCTTCACTCTTGTTCATGCATAACACACACATTGAGGACAATGTGTCTTTTAGGTTGGGGAGGGGATGGTTAATAACATGTAGACTTTCCTTACATATTATTAATGACTGATGAATGGGTAATTTCTAATGTAATGGTGGCAATAGTTATGAAATTAACAGATGATTTGATGTTCAATTTTGAAATAGAGAACTAAATTTTAAATTAAGTGTACACTTTTTCTCATCTATTAAAGACTTTCCACTTAAAACTATTGAAATACAAGCATGTTAAGCATTAGAGTTCATGAGAAGTAATTATTCAAGTATACCAAGTCGGAGGTGGAGACTTAACACCCTTTATGTTGTGAGCTTTTGAGCTTAAGCTTTATCTTTGAGGGTTATATAACTAATAATATATATTATTTCTTCCATCTCACTTGTTTTGAATAGCTTCATTACATTATTTTACTTTGGTATTGAATATGTAAGATATTACTTTTGATTTGCATGTATGGATCATTGCTTCTGACAAGTGTTATGAACCTAGAGAGTGATGTTAGGCCATCTTTCTTATATTTGGAAGCTTGTAACTTTTCTTTGTTTGCATTATCCTTGGAGACACTTTGAAGCCTTACAAAATCTTAGATTATATAAAATTTCTTGTTTTAGCAAAAAATATACCCCTTTAGCCTTAGATACATAGGTAAACCAACCCTTGCATGTCTTGAGATACTTATGCAAAATTGATAATAAGGTGTATAAGGGGTGAGTAAGGGAAAAAAACATGGGATAGGGCTATTCATGAATTAATTATTAATAGTCACATGAATGAAAAAAAATAAACAAATAAAAAATAAAAAAAAATGTGTTGACAATAAAGCTTCAGTGTTTGGCATTCTAAGACTTGAAAGAAGAACATTTGGGGAGCGTTTTGTTGCATTATTATAACTCCTAGACATGCACTTTGATGCTTCCCATCCTTTGTTTGTCTAACCAATACCCCCTAGCCAAGTTACAACCTAGTAAAGACCTAATGGACTCTAAGTGAAAGACACTTATAAAAGCATTGATCTGTTTCATGTGATTGATAGTAATTTTCTTGTTTATGCATTAATACATTCCTTTATGAAGCTATACTACACTCACTGCTTAATTCTTCCATGTCACTTGTTGATTTGGGTTCAATGTACCTATTTGATATTGCACTCATGCATGAATTACGAGAATAACCCTTTCCAAGTGATTTTATTAAAGAGTGAACATCCTGGTGAGAGTTGAAGTCAAAACCATGATCTTTACATATATTTATTAATCATGTTGATTGGATGATAGTACTTGACATACTTGAAAATAAATGGTTGAAAAGTTAGCTGAGTTAGAAGTGCATTTGAAAAATAATTTTTGCAAGATTTTAAAGTTCGGCTATCTATTTCATATTGAATTCGAATTAGAAGTTTTTGGAATTATTATTACCATACATTGAATTAGTTTAAGCATTTTATGCGAAGATTCACAGCAAACCCTCACGAGACTTCACTCATCCACTAGGGGTAGTCTAGGGGCTTAAAAGGCTTACTGCACATAGTTAATGTAGCTGTGTTTCGAATGAAAAGAGAAATAGGTAGTAGTTACATTGATTTCAATAAAGTCATTGCCAGGGACTAGCAATGTTTAAGTTGGAAAGTGTTATTACACTTGAAAAGTGTAACTGTAAACTCTATAATTTAGCATTAGAACATGCATTGTTTAATAAATTTATAAGTTTTGTTAATCATTATCACTTATTTGTTCTATTCACTTTAATGCAAAAAAAGAAGAGGAAATAATTATGATAAGAAGTGATGAAGATGAGGAAAACAACAATAACGAGCCCTTGGTGTCCACACAAAGAGCCCCTATTTGAACTATAGCAAGAATAAAGAAAGAAGAACAAAGCGGAAAGTCGGAGTAGGGACGGTCCAAACCATCTCCTAGCCCGTCCAAACCATTACATAAAGTCCAGAAGTTGTTAAGACACTATGGTCCAGACCAATGCACTACAGAATGAAGAAAATAGCACACCGTGGTCCGAACTGTAGCCACGGTTGGTCCGGACCACTGGCCAACTTAGGGTTCCGTTTTGTAATTTATTAGGGTTTTGTAAAGGGCTCTATAAATAGAACCCTTAGCGGATTATTTTCGGAGTCCATTCCAGCCATCGTAGAGTCATTTCGCAGAGTATTCTTTAAATCTTTTTCTGTTCTTTTCATTGTTGAGATGAATGTTCTTTCGTGTTATTTGATTTCTTGTTGGAGGATTTGTTGCTTTTCGTATTCTTTCGAAGCATGAAATTTGATTCTATCTTTTAAATCAATGAATGCACTTTCATATTTTGTTTTTATTTTCATCGCTTGTATTGATTTCAATTCTATGTTAGGCTAAAACACTAGTTCTTGATTTAACGAATCAAGGAATGGTGGATGATTATTAACTTTGTGATGTGCGTAGACCTATATGTATTGTATGAAAACGTACACGTAGAGATCTACACTTTTTAGATTTAATTTCATTTATTTCAAAATCTTTCGAATACAAAAACCCTTGATCATATTCTCTAAAATCACTGATAAGGATTTTTGAATCTTAAAATTCCTATTATATTTTTGAGATGAATGCTTTAAATCTAAACCCTAATATTATTACAAGAATATCTTCCAGTTTTATAATCCTAAACCTGAGTATAAAACTAAGATAAGGGGAATTTCATATGCTTTCATGAAAATGTCTTCAGGGAATTTCATATGCTTTTATGAAAATGTCTTTCTGATCTACTTTTCCTTTACGTGAAACATAGATCGTGTATTAAAAAGCACAACATATTATGAAATAATCAATCCACTTGGAATTGAAAGTTGAATCAAGACGTTTATCTATTAATTGAATCGCAACTTTTAGTTTCAATTAGTTATTGTCATAAATTTTGAATTTTGAATTCTTCATTTCGATTAACTTTAATTGCATAGTTTATATTTTAGTTATAATTTGAACTCAAATCAGAACATATAACCACTCAAAACTGTCACTTTTTAACTAGGTAATGAATTTCTTTAATCTTTGAAACATAGAAATGAAGAGAGCAGGTTCTTTGTGGATTCGACCATGTTCTTACCTAGTTAAAACTAAATTGCTCACCCTTGCACTGGGGGTAATTATAGACGTAATTTCTAGAGACAGTCAAATACATCGTCACCAACTGTCTTCTAAAGATTTCCATCATTGTTATTATGGGCTTGTCTCTAGCATCCTTGATAAAATCATTAAATGACTAACTGATGTTGTTTTCTATACTATCACATTTGGTTTGGAGAAAATGTATACCTTACCCGACAATTGGGATTCTTTTTCACCATCAAATCATAGGTTGAACTTGAAATTGCCTTCAATTCTTCCATTTTTTTCCTCAAATTGGACAATTGTGAAAGTTGAAGCTATTTCCTATATCAAATCCTTATACTCTTTCCTTCTAAATAGATTCATAAAATTTGCGTACATATGTCGAATGCAATAACTATGATCTACACTAGGCATGATGGCATCAAATGCTTGCACTAATCCCTAAAACAATTATTTACAAAATAACCATTCGAAAGAAAATAAAAATAAATATGATAAACCTTTTGTTTGCTAGAAATATCTAAATAACCACTTATCAAAATTGAATGGTAATATCTAACTTTCAAATATTACTTTTTATGATTTTCTTCAATGATTTCAAAAACCTTTCTTTTCGCCCTATAAACTTTTATGCTTGTTAAATTTATCATCAAGTCTTTCCTCATGGCGTTTTTAATTCCTTTTATCTTCCATTCGGGACAATCACTTAACTTATCCACATATTTTTTTGCCAACCATGTTGATGTCACATTCTTTCGTATACACTCTCCTATAGTTATGTGGCCGTCTCAAACTCTTAATTTGAAATGACTTTCAATAATACATTGGAGAAGCATGAATTCTAAATCCACAACTCCTGCTACACACAACATTTACCCTCGAAGACCCATTCTTTGCAAATTTAAAGTCATAAACTTCCTTAATACAATACTACCTAAACATGGCTCTGAAAACTTAAACAGATGGAAAAACCATACCAAGTATCAATTTGGGATCTTTCACGTCTTTCTCACTATTAAACTCTGGGAACTTACTATTGGTGTTATCATTGTCTGATGAATGAACAAAATTATGTATTCCATTAGAATTATTAGGCAAATCAAGTTCATCATTATTTATCTTAGGCAATTCAAGGGGCTATTTGACCACATTAGAAGTTTCAAATTTTTCATTAAGTCCATCATCATGATCATTAGATCAATTATCAAAAGCACTAACCACATCTTAGATGTTTCACTATTTTGTTCCCACTCAACCCCAATATTTTTATCTATCTCATCATCTTCTAGCCTAACAAGTATAACTCCTTCATCAGGTACATATCTCTCCTCAATAATGCATATTTTATCAACTTCACCTATTACATCATTATGGTATGAGCACAATCAATGAGCAACTCAATCATAGGTCTCCTAGCATGAATTTTAAATATTTCCATTACATCATTGTTATTAGCTAGAGCTACTAATCCACTTTCCATATCAGAACCTAGAAGCCTATGATGAACAATGAATTTATCTCAACAACCTAACTCTTTTGCAATATCAACCATTTCAAAGTATGACATTAAATCAAGATCAACTCTACATGTACTAACTTGTCCATCATATACAATATTTGTGTTTCTACAAATTTCTTACAATAGTGTATCTCAAATGTGATCATTACATCAGTCATTTATGCCTAAAAATAAGAAATTTGTCAACAAAAAATAGTAAAATAATAGAATTATAAAAAAATGTGACCATATATACATAAATAATCATACAAACACATTTGGATATGAGTATAATGTCAAAAAAAGAAAGAAAGGCAATTATTTTATCTGGTGGTCCTATTATTATTCTATCAGCTAGGTATCAAACATCCAACCGAGAAAGAAGATAGAGACCATAAAAAATATACAAACTATTATAGTTTTCTCATAAAACAATAGACTAAACCCAAACCCCAAATAGTGTACACCAAACTCAAATAAATCACGATTTAAACATGTAAACCTTAAAACGTTTCTGCTTACATTTCAAACTGAAGATTTTTCTATTCAGTTAGGTTACCCAAACTTACCCAAATTGAGTGAGAAATTAGAAGATAAAGAAGATTATGGATTAGGCTTACCATAAGTTTCCTAAATTTTGATCTGTTCTACTCAATGGCAATTTCTTCAACTTCTTCGATCTCTTCTCAGCATTGTTCAGTTTTCCCTTAGCATTGTTCTTGTTCTTTTGTTATGCCTATGTATTTTATTTATTTATTTATTTTGATCTTTCCATAAAAAACCAGATTACTTAATTAATTTTGTCCAATTTTTTTAACATTTTTCAAACATAGCCCCCTTTAAATAACTAAGGGGATCAAAGCATTCGGGTTAATAAATGAAGGTTGTAAATTGAAACTCAGACTTAGTTGAAGGGGTGTTGGTGTAATTAACCCTTATTTTAATCATATATTTGAAACAAAAATAATAAAATAATGTAACATGTTTAACGCGTACTTTGAAGTATGGTATTAAATACATATCAATACAGATACAATACTTGTTTTGACATACATGTGCTTCATAGCTGTAAGGTCAAGGAAAAGAGAATTTTTAATTGTTTTGAAAATTGATTTTGAAACCATGTTTTCAAACAAAATGTTCTTAAAATCAATTTATTATCAGAAATTAGGTTTGATAATTATGTTTAAAAAATGATTGTTAAAAGAACAAATAAAAAAGGAAATAAAATATAAACATATATTTTAATAACATATGATAAAATAAAAAAATTAAAAAATAAAACTCAATTTTGCTCTCAAAAGTATTTTTCGAATGTTTGGTCTTAATTTTTAAACATTAAGACAAAAAAAAATGAATAAATAAATAAAAATTTTGAAATGTAGTTTCAAGAGAATAAATCATAAAGCTAAAAATAAAACCTAAACAAATTTGAAAAGTTAGTCCAAAGAGGTTTTAATTATGGTTCGAATTTATCAGAAAATTAAAAACGGTGCTTAAATGCCATTCATGAGTCCTTTTAATTCCTACTCAAATACAGATCATTCAATAATTAAATGTAGGGATGGCTAACTCAATCAACCCATCCGAATCTGATCCACTATTCAAACGTGGCATTCAAATTTTTTTCAAAGATTGGATCGAATTCGGATTTGTTTATAAAGCAAATTTGGATATTGGATCGAATATGGGATGAGAATGTCTCCGTCCTGATCTGCCCCGAACCCAATATCTAATCTAATTCTATCCCGATCTACCCCAAAACATTATCCAAAAAATCCCAAATCATTTGGATCCATGATGACAACATCATCGTTATAACATGACAAACAATATTCATATTCATCATGCTCTAGACTTATCAAACATCACTAATTTTTTTCGTTAAGATGAATATAAATAAATAAATTTCAAACAAAAATTGTCATCGTTTTGTATTAATTACAGTGTGTTTGGGAGAAAAATTATAAATTCAATTTTTTTTTCACTTTTGTGCAAATCGAAGTTTAAAAGTCCAAATTTATTTCTTTCAAACACAAAAATCAAGAAAACTTGAAAAGGTAAATTCAAAATTTTATTTATCATTCAGGACTCTACAAAATAAAATAAATCCTTATAAAATTTAAAATTTTTACTCATTGTACAAATTGTAAAATTTTATTTGTACTAATTGACAAACGTACAATGTCATAAAAATTCTTATTTAAAAATTCAATCCAAGACAAATTATAATAGTAAACATTCTTGCTTTATAATGGAAATTATTTTTTTTAAAAATATATAGAGAATGTAACTTATTAATTTTTTCTTAGATAATTTCATAAGTGGGCAAGTAACTACATTTTAATTTTTTTAAAAAACAAAAAAATTAGCTTATGCAAATGAGTCATTATATTATGATAAAATTTTTTAATTCTAATTCTTTTCTAAAAATCTTAATAGTTTTATTTTTTTTCTATATGTGAGTGGTGCAAAAAGTAAATAAATCAGCGATTCTATTTTCATATTAAGATTGATATAAAAAGTTAGTAGGAGCAAAAAAAAAATTAGAAATTTAAATTTACAACTTTTATTTTTATGTTTGCTGGTTTTATGTAAGAAAAAATTTTTAGAAAACTAAAATGAACTTTATTTTTATTTATATTTTTAGCAATCATATAAAAATAGATTTTAATTTATTTTATAGCTTAATGAAATAAGAAAATAACTTATTACATTTTAATTTATTTACAAATTTTGTTTTGTCATGTTGCTTTTATCATTCGTGGGCAAATGGTTCGGATTTTTAGATATCTATAGATATATCTGTTTTTCGTTTGAAACAGGAATCGAGGTCCAAAAAAATTTCGTTTAGAGTTTAAATTTAGATATTCCATATCCACCTCCGATTTGTCCCGTTGCCATTCCTGATTTAAAGGTACCCTATTTCCACGGCATTTCATCCTTACTCATATAATGGACCCAGTGAAAAAGGATACAGGTCGGATCGTGTATTATCAATACAAACTAAATTCAAAAAATTAGGAAATATAAAAGGTTGCATTTGGGTTGTCTTTCAATTTTGTATTTTACATTTTTGTTTTTTATTTTTTATGTTTTATGGTTTGAAAATTCCAAAAGAAGGAAAACAAGAAAATGGATTTGGTTTGATTTTTTTTTGTTTTTTGTGTTTTGAGATTTTTTTTGGGAGGATAAAAACACTCCAAACGATTTTTTGTTATTTTGTATTTTATGTGTAAATACATTTTTTATTTTCTAAAATAAATTTTTAAAAAATAAATGATCAAATACGTTTTGAAATGTTTTTTTTAAATACAAAATAAAAAACAAGTTTAAAACAAATATACCAAATATCACCTAATAAACTCATGATTTGTAGGATTTCATATTGTCACATTGAGAAATTTACTACCGCAGCTGCAATGTTTACATCAACATTTGATTCTATTTAATATATTGGTCTCAATTTAATGTAATAAAATTAATTTCAAAATAAAAAATAAAAGATAAAAAAAATTTAATAAAAACACAATTAATACAAAATATGAAAAATTACATCACTTTAATATGCAATTAAATCAGAATCATTGATGTAAGTACTACAACCTGTAACGAGTTTTCCACTCCATTATGAAACCCCAATTAGTAGCGTGAGTTTGGTGCGTAAGCACTACAACCTGTAACGAATTTCCCACTCCAATATGAAACCCCAATTAGTAGCGTGAGTTTGGTGCGTAAATAAACGTTGAAAATTTTTAAAAATTTTTAATAATTATTCACTTTTTATCTTACCATACAAATTTATAAATTATTTTATTTTATCTCACTTTTGGTTACATTAAATATACTAACAGTGGCTAACCCTGTCCTCAGATAAAACCAGGCCTATCCTATCCCATCCCATCCAGACGCAAATACTCTCTCTTTCTCCTCTCTGTGTGCGTGAGAGAGAGAGAGAGATTTATGTTCTCTAAAGATATGGCTTGTCCTAGTATTAGACAACTTCATCAAAACCGTGCCAAATGTCTACAGGTACACTTGTCTCCTTCCTCTTGGGTTAATGTCCCTTGTTCACTTCCATTTAAGACCAAGTATGGCTGCAGTCAGTTCCTCGGACCAGTTGAATTATCCGGCCACCGGAATCTGACACCTCTTTCAAAGGCATCATCATCTTCAGGAAACAGCGGCTCTTCCCCCGTTGATGATTATGATGAAGAGGACGGAGTTTCTTTGGGGACTATGAAATTGCCCTTGGACACAGACCTTCCAAGATTTGAAACCTTGCTCTTTCAGGTACTTCTTCCGTTTAATTATATTTTACCTGATTAAAATTTTTTGTACAAAATATATATATCATTTTCAGTTTAAAAATCAGCATTTAATTTCTTGTGCTTGGAATTAAAGTGCAATACTTACATGATTTACTAAATTTAGCTGAATTTCTGTGTTGTGAGCCAAAACGGGTTGTCAAAAGAACCAAATTTACAAAATAAACTGATAGAATTAAGTACACTTTTACCAATATATACATTTTTTTTGAATAAATTAGATTTAAAAATGAATAATTTATTACAAGAGAATGGAATATTAATGATAGGGGGAATGAAATGGCTTACGTTCGTTCCCTTGTTTCATTACCGAAATGAAAATAATAAACATTTCAATTCTTATAATTTAGTTGCTTATTTAAACATGATAATTAAATTTAAAAAAATATCTTAAAGATCAAAATAGATTTTAATTTTTTATATTTTAACAATTATATAAAAAAAAATCTTGTTTGATTTCCGTCATTCCTTTTTCTTTTTTAACAAACATTTTTTATAGTCTTGTTTTTGTCATTTTATCATTTATTCCTTTTATTTACAATTGTTTCTTAAACAGAGAAAAAAATAAAAATAAACAAAGAAGGGCAATGATAAGTGACCTTCCTATTTTAGAAGATGAACGAAAATGACGAAAAATTGAAAAGAAATACATATTGCAAGTGAATTGTTATTTTTATTATAATTAAATCACTACTACAAAAATGAATAAACATCACAGTTTTTAGGTGTGATGTTTCACTTTCCATCTCGGTCATAAAAAGCGTGATTGATCTGAGTGAGATTATAAGTCACCTCTTTTTTATCACAGTCTACGATCGTGATCGAAAACTTACAACAATCACACACTAAAAACGTGATCTTTTATGGTAAAATTGAGATAAAAAGAAATATCGTGTGATCTTTTATGAATTTTAATCTTACTTTTTTTTAAAAACCGTGATCAAATATGGACAAATAATCACACTAAAAAAATGGATAAATTTTAAAAATATTAAAAATCCACATGGTAGCCTGCTATTATGTTATCGTAGCATTGTTTGGTGCTTACCTTGTTTTCGCTGAGAATCGAACTCGTGCCATTCATTTGACAATTAGTTTGGTTAATCGCTAATCCAAGCTATCACTTACATATATGTTTTACATATTAATACATATAAATAAATTTTTATAACTTTTGGAGTTGCTAAAAGTAATAAAATTGTATTATTTTAATTTAATTATTTTAACTTTTTTACAATAATTTATTATCACTTTTGCCAACTAATTAGTAGTTGAAAGTTACATCTTTTTCGATCAATTGGTTGGAAAAAAATAATAAAAATTTACTTTTTATTTAGTTATTTTAATTTTTTACAATAATTTGAAATCATGGCCAATATATAGAATTATTCGAATACTTAATAAATAATTTATGAATATCTATCACATTTAATTAAAAATGCTCTTAAATAATTTTCTTATTTTCCTTTTAATCTTTGTGTATAGCATATATTTAATCATGACTTATTATTTATAATATATTTTTCTTCATTCTATACTATATTTTCAAAAGTAATTAGGTGTCGCATTTAGTTTTAATTTTAGAAAATTATTTTTCGAAAAATTTTTTGAAAACTGTTTTAAGAATTGACTTGTAATATAAAAAATATTTTTCAATAAATATATTCGAAAATTAGTTCTAAAAAGACAAAAAAATAAAAATTTTTATTATTTTTATTTCAAATTTTATCAATTCGAACAAAATATGAAATAATATCACTTTAATATAATTAATATTAAAGATACACTAAACCTTTATTAAATATTAAATATTTAATATTCATTTGGTTATAAATTATATAAACTATAAAGGCTACTCCCATTTATTCATTGGAAAAGAAATAATGATTATATATTTGGCGTTATTTAAATTTGATTCGTTCAATTTAGTTTTAGCATTAATCTAATAATATTTTTGTTTATTGATCTATAATTATAGTTTTTGTAGCATATTAATTTAATTAAAATTAATAAATAAATATTACAATAAAATTTATGAAATCTACTTTAAATCATATAAAGTGATAAACAAAGTTGTTTGAGAGAGATATAAAGAAAGAAATAACAATATTGTCTTCCATTATTTTATCTCACTTTATTAAGATATAATTTCCCTTACTATTTGATCTCGTTTTTTCTAGAGATGTTTCCACTAATTTTTTATCTCGGTTTTTTTCAAAGATGGTTTCTACTGATCTTTTATCTCAGTTATTTCTAGAGATAGTTTCCATTAATCTTTTATTTCGTTTTAAATACAATCACGGTTTTAATGAAACTGAGATAGAAAGTAGTAAAAGTAACTTTTTATCTAAGTTTTTCAATTAAACTGTGATAAAAAGTTTGGCTCTCAAATCTTTATCACGTTTTTTCTAAAACCGTGATCTGTATGATTTTTCCAGTGTGATCTTTATCAATTATTGTAATAATGAATGTGAAAATGAGCAATTCAATTTTTTCCGTGAAACTATTTCTAAGGGTGTGCTTATTATAAAGTTAAAATTTAATAGAACAAACGCTATGAATATAATTGATCTTGAACTTTTACTTTTATGAGTTTAACATTTTTTACCTCATTTTTAAAAATTATTCTACAAGAGTTGAAATTGTTAATTAATCTAAATTTTTATGAAATATATAATCATAATTAAAAATAAATAAAATTTTTGGGGGGTTAAATTTACCCTTTTTTAATTTTATTTTAAGTCGATAACGAATGCACTTCAAGTGCATTGGCTTTCCCTTAATTTCCAGGACAGAAAAATTAGATAGGTATGAAAAATCAACGATAAAGCTTTGTGTCTAATCCTACTAGTTTATTTCTTTCATTGACTGATTTGTTTGACTTTGCGCGGCTGTTGCAGTGGGCAAATAGTCTTTGCCAAGGAGCTACTTTGCCACTTCCAGTGCCTCTGAAGGTAAGCAATACCATATCTGTATATCTATATAAGACGGCTAATTGCATTCCAAATCTCGAATTTATTAATTTAAGATGACTCTAGTCAAATTCAGGAATTCATTTGATATCAACTAAAGACATTTATTTTTTATCATTTATTTAAAAGACGTGTAATATTATGACAATTAATACATCGAATTACTATATATAATTTTGAAATTATTTTTTAATAAATATTATGATTATGTATGAAATTTTCTACATAATTTATATATAGCATAATATAGTGGTATCACATATACAATTAACAAAGTTAAAGGTATGTTTTATTTTTTAAATATTATTTTACGTAAAACATATTTATAGTATAACCCTTGATTTTATAATTTTTGTTAAAATTGATACTTTTATGCCTTTGCTTTCACTCGGCTTATGAATTATATGATTGGCTTATACCACTCTAGGTTTGTTCTAGTAAGAGAAATCAAGGTTTAGTTTGGGAATAGAAAAATGCTATTTTTTTAGTTTTTTTTGTTAATTTGACATTTTTTCTCCTTTTTATGATTAAAAATAGTTTAAAGTGTAAGAGAATAATTTGGTTATTTAAAAAAAAAAAATCAAAAAATTGAATAGTTAGAAGTTGAGACATCCCAAATAGAGCCTTATTAAAAATAAAGCAACCTTTAATTGTGTACCTCTACATTAACTAACCCATTAAAATCAAAGCATCCCCAAGATAAGAATTGTAAGAAAACAATATATATTACATTTATGTTCTAACATTCACCTACTATCTGTGCTCCCCCACATATGTAGTTAGGTACAAACTTGAAGTGGTAAAATAGACACCAACTTGAGTTTAGAAGCAAAAGATCAAAAAGTGTCTATGGATGAGTTTTACTGAACATATTCACAAGTTAAATAGTTAAATCGACAGAAGGAAGACAAAGAGTGCACTTTTATAAACGATAACACAAAACGACAATAACTTTTAATGTGCTTGGAATGTTCATAGAAGAGATAATTATGGCTATGAGTACATACTGTTCCACTACATAATAAAAATGACAAAACCAAAGAAGTTTGGAAGTATTAGTTGGGGTTCGATACTCAAGCTCAATGTTAGAGCAAGTAATAATCATTAGCTTCTTGTTTCGCCAAGAAATAGAGAGCTACATAATAGGAAAATAAAACAATGGACCAATCAGTACGATTATCAACCCCAACAGATATAAAGTAAACCTATTGTTAGAGTTGTGACTCACTATAACTCACGGAAAAATATAGAATTTTGAGGACTTGCAGGGTTTAAACCCATGGTACAGACTGTCTTATTCCAAACAGGTTTCTTTTTTTTTTTTTTTCCTCCAGTACTGATTGGGTGTCTTGTTCTTATATATCTAGGACGTGTTGTATTTTAGGACTAAGTTCAAGTTAGAGTTTTCAAAGGTTATGGTTGAGAGAAAAATTAAGAATAAATGACAAGGTTATATAGGGTTCTTTAAAGTTCTCTCATATCACTCTTATAATTTCTTACTCTATTGTTGGACTTGCTTCTAGTTGAAAACTAATTTTACCATGCTCATGGATGTACACAAATTGTCGAAACATATAAATCTTGTAGTCTTCGATTATGTGATTTTCTTGTGTTTATTTGCGAGTTTGCCATTATTCACTAGGGTGTTTCTAGAAGATGACCCAGGGTTTTCATAACAACAAATTGGTATCAAAGTTAGATATTCAACATGCTTGGAGGAGACTCATCGTCTACAAAGTTTGATGTCGATAAGTTCAATGGAATGGGAAATTTCAGATTCTGGCAGAGAAAGGTAAGTGATATGTTGGTGTAAAAGGAAATTGTGAAGGAGCTAGCAATGGCGAAACCTGAAAAGATGGAAGAATCATATTGGCTTAAACTTCAAGCAAGAGCTACGATTACAATCGGATTATGTCTAGATATGACATGATGCAGTACGTTATTAAGGAGGAATCACCAGTAGGGATATGGAATAAACTTGAAGCACAGTACATGTCCAATTCTTTTATAAACAAACTCTATCTTAAGCAAAAGCTATATTGCTTAAAGATGGAGGAGGGCTCAGACACCTAAATGCGTTCAATCAAATCATCGGGGATTTGAAGAAGGCAGACGTCAAGTTCGAAGACAAAGATAAGGCTCTCATGTTATTACACTCACTACACCAGGATCACAACCCTTACATATGGTAAAAAGACTCCTATATATGAAGAGATCAAAATAGCCTTGTTAGATTTTAACAGAAGTAGAAGCATCCTCAAAGAGAAGGTCTGGTTGTAAAAAATAAGCAAGAGAAAGAAATGAGTAGATAAAAGGAATCGAATGGCAATAAAAATTCTTGGTCCAAGTCTAGGAAGAAGAAGAATCTTCACTATTTCAAGGGCAGCAAGAAGGGCCACTTCAAATGGGATTCTCTAGAGTGGAGTAAAGACAAGAGCAGTAAGAATAAAGACGATTTAAAATCTACAAACATTGTAGAGACAGACTCGGAGGGTTGTAACATGCTTTCAGTTTCATATGATTTAGATCATCTCATGGATTCTTGGGTATTAGATTCGACATGTTTTTTCATATGACGCCAAACAAGGTATGGGTAAACACCTATTGGTCAATAGATTCTGGTTCAGTTCTAATGGATAACGATACTACATACAATGTTATCAGGATGAGAATATCAAAATCCACATGTTTGATGGTGTGGTACAAATTCTTTGCGATGTAAGGCACATTTCCAATCTTAGAAAGATCTTATTTCATTGAATGCCTTAGATTCAAATGGGCCAGCTTTAAATTTGGGGACGGGACAATGAAAGTTTCAAAAAGGGTGATGATAGTGATGAAAGGGTGGACAGTTTCTGGAAGTACCTATAGACTGCTAGGGACTACAGTTGTAAGTGGAGTTACTGTGCCAGAGTTTGATTTAAAAGGGAAGCCACTTCAGAAAAGTAATATGAAAAGTTCAAGCATTCCTTGGACTTGATTCATATCTCTAATTGAGGAAGATGACTCCAACCTATGGTTTTCAAGATGGAGTTACTAGTGTTTAATTTCTTAAGGGGTGAGTATTCACTAAGATGGAGATTATTAGTATTATGACTTATTATGACTCATAGGAATACATAAAAGGTTGAGAAGTTACGTAGTTTAGCCCCGTAGTATGAACGATCCTATCCAAGCAAGTGTCTGTTCCAGTTCTAATCGGCTTCCTGTTGTTATATATTTAGGACGTGTTGTAGATCAGGATTAAGTTCAGGTTAGGGTCTTCAAAGGCTAGGGTTAAGAGAAAAGGTAACAGTAAGTGGCAGGGTTGTCTAGAGTTCTTGAAGATTCTCTCATATCTAACTTGTAATTCCTTGCTTTATTGTTGGAATTTCTTATTATTGAAGCCAGTTCTGAACCATGTAAATCTTGTGTTCTTCTATTATGTGATTTTTTATGTTCACTTGTAAGTTTTCTATTACCCACTTGGGTGTTGATAAAGGGTGTTTCGTGATTTCAAAAACACCTACAATGTCAAGGATAAGTGAGAAAAATATGAAATTCATGAAACAAATTGCTTTTTACAATGCATAAGATGTGAAGAAAAGTTACATCGTAAACAATGCATAGAATAATTATAAACTACCTGATAAGATGTAAAGTATATGCAATAGCTGGTTTGGTAACGATAAGATAAATGAGGCTCCCATAACCTTTTCGTTAAAATGTAGTGTCTTGAAGGAGCTCTCCATATATAGCATGAAGCTTGATGGTGGACTATACAGAGTTGTCATCGTGTTGCAATCGGTAAAACCAACAAAAGAAAGAAAATCAAAGGTATAATTGTTTGAGGTGAGATAATAGCGGTTAGAGGTATAAGACACATCCAATCCAAGAAAATATTTTAAAGACATCTCATGTATTAACTCAAATATTATTTAAACTCATGGATATCAGAAAGATAGCCACTAAAAATAATTGTGTCATCAACAAAAAGTAGTAGGATTGTAATGCCAACAGTAGTATGATGAGTAAAAAGAGCATAGTCGTAGGAGCTAGAAGTAAGCGTAAGTCTTGTAATAGTCGATAAAAAGACTATAGTACTTTTTAACCTATTATACTACTCGAATACCCTGATTCAAACTTATGAAATGGTGGGAAAAGAACACTGAGAATTTGCTAAGTAAAAATGGAAATGTGGAATCAAATGTGATTTTTTAAAGAAATCCACCAATTATATAATGTATAGGTGAAAAAAGAAAGAGAGGTGGTGCCGTGCTGTTGATGATGGCGCTTATAATAAAAATCAATTTCAATGTATTTTAAGTCCTCGTAAAACACTGCATTATGTTCAATTTGAATGCATTCTAGTTATCATAGTACATTGGAGTAGAAGTTAACTAACTGCTTTAGGACAGTTGGCCAGAACTCTTAGTTTCTTTAAGGGAGATTAGGAGTTTGACTCCAAGGCCTAGCAAGCCTTGGGGGTTCCCACACAAGACGTAAATTTCAGACTTAACCGGTTTGCATGGTTTTTGGGGTGTTGCTCGGTCCTTTGATTTACCTATCCACTACACGGTTTATTGAGAGCTGTAATAAACCGATAGGGTTCCGAGTAAAAAAAAAAAAAAAATTATAGTAGAAGTTGAAAAGTGAATACCATGATCATTGATTAGTTAACATAACAGGAAACTTTAGATGTGGTAATGGCCATATCGCAATACTCGACCTCAAGCTAGGAATGAGTAATAACAGACCTATTCTTGCTTTTCTAAGAATAAGAGAATCACCAAGAAAAAGTCAAAAGCCAATAGTAGAGTTACAATCAACAAAGTCACCAACTCAATCAGCATTGAAGTAAGCTCCAGTATCTGAAGAGAGTGAGGAAGAGAATAATAAACTTTAGTTTATATTACCACTTGTATAGTAAAGAGTACAAAAAATAGTTATGTCGTGAATAGTGATTTATCGAGCAACTAACTAGGTAACGATTCGAACTGTATAAAAAAAAAAAAATCTAGACTTGTTGCAATAGTATATAGTAAAATTCCAATTATAGATATGAAGTATGGTCAACCAAGCACTAAGTTATAAGAATACTAGTAACTCAATAATTTAATAAGTGAGCATATCCAAGGATGTTTGAGACATTCAAAGATTAGAAAAGTGGATGCCCTTTAGGAGAGGATGCCATTTCACTAGCCAAAAATGAGGAAGTGAATAAAATCCTTTATCTTAAATTGTTCTTGGATTTAAGGCCTTATGAAATTAAAAAAACTTGCCCATGGGTCTAACGTAAGCTAGTTAGGTACTACACAGAAACTATTCCTATAGTTCCTCATTAAGAAAAGTATTTTAATATCCATCTGAAAAAGATTATGTTGACAAACATTAGGCAGGGCTATCACGACATGAATTGTGGTCATTTTAACCACAGCAGCAAAGGTCTCATGGTCAATGCCATTTGTTTGAGGGAAATCCTTAGCTATTGAACAAGTTTTACAACTTTCTTCAGAGCCATCGATTTTTGTTCTATTCGTGTATACGCACTTACAAAATAAGGTAAGGAAATCGACCCCATTGTGCATTTAAAAAAAATTACTCATCCAAAACGTGTTACAAAAAGGTCAAGACTAACCTTCTTATAAGAGGACAACTCAAAGAGAGATTGTATAGATGCTAGGAAATAACAAAAGTTAATAGAATAATAGGAATTTGAGAAACGAAACCAATCATGACACTTATAAGCATGATGAGGGTGGCGAAGGGAAAGATCCACATTTAAATAATCTAATTAGAAGACACAAGGTGGCAAAGGAATAAATCTAGGCTTAAGAGGAGTCGCTAAAGACCTGAGAGCATAAGTTTGTACAGCAGGTGTTCTACCAACAGATAATGAAGGAACATCAGAAGTCAACAAATTAAAAACAATTGCAATAAGAGGAAAATATCCAAAAGTGGATTAATGTAAATGGGATCGAACTTATGAAGTGCCAAGGTACTAATTAGGATAGGAAAGAAAAAAGAATGAGCTCTATATAATCTACATTATAAGATACATATTTTGTGAGTAATTGGATCATACCAATGACATTCCTTTTCTCTCTTATCGTTCCCAAGAAATACTTGAATATTTGAGTGAGCAGAAACTTTGGTACGAAGAGCACTAAGAAGGAAGAAAAAACAAACAAAAGCGAATATGTGTAAAGAAAAGTAATCAAAAGGTAGATTATTCAAATTTTCAAATGAGGAAAGACCAGACGTAAGGGTGGTTGTAATATGACTAATCAAATGAATAATCGTAAGCATAATCCCACCCACCCTCTCACCTCCCTCCTCCTAAAAAAAAAAAAAATTATATTAGCAACATCAATAGATAGTGTAAGAGAATGAGTAGTCTCTATAATGTCTTGATACTTATAGTCAACCAACCCATTTGTTTGGGTGTGTCACTACATACTGAGTGAGAACTACCACATAATGTCTAAATAACAACTAAGCATTTAATGACATAAGAATATTGAGTACAAACTATAGTAAAAAACAGAAAAGAATCTAAAATAGAATTTTAAATATACTCGACAATATTTAGTACAATCATCAATAAAAGAAACATAATATTTAAAGCCGCCATTTGAAGGGATATGGAAAAGTGCCCAAACATCATTGTGAAGGAAATTAAAAACAGAAAGTAAACATATAATGCTTCTATAAAACTCCAATTTAGTAAATTTTTTAATTTACATCCATTACAATCCAAGACATTATGATGCTCAAAATTACCCAAACTACCAATAAATATTTAAAATGACAATAAGAAATATGAAACATGCAAGAATGCCACTATTAAAACTAATCACGAGTCAAATTAACAAAAATAAGCTAAATCAATAGTTAAAGTAACAACCATATGCAAATTTAATTCATCCAACAAAGGATAAAGTTTTTTTTTTTTTTTTTAATAGAATATCCCAATTAACTTTGTTAAATAAGGATCTCATACAATACAACCATAAAACGAAAAATGAAGTAGATATCCACGATCAAATAACAACTAACGTATATATTTTAAAGTTGAGAAATGTAATAAATTCAATGTTTTCCAATAACATGTGAGAACAATTGTCTATAAGTATATTCTCACCCCTACTTAAAAAACATGTTTAATCTCTTAAATAGAGAGGATACCTTTAAAACTCTATCCAAAATAAATTCATAATCACAATTTATAAAAAAAACACATTATTAGAAAATGTAACCTGTTAAGTTTATATTATAACAATAAATAAAACACTCAGTAAATTCCACAAGTATCTGAATATATACAAACTTATAATTTTTAAAGTATATCAAACAAAGTATTAGACTAGTACTGTTGAAACTCTAGGTTTATTTACCGAAATCTCAAATACTAACATAGGACTAAAACAACTCAGGTTCTTCCCAAGAACTTGTAGCCATTCTTAAACTTAACCTGAAATATGTAAAATTTAGATGTGAGTGTTACACATTTATTTGAGATACTAAAAATAAAGATAATAAATACCAAAAAAATAAGGCACAATAATTATATAATCAAATGTCTTACAAATGAGCACTAATTAATTGAAATGATAATAACTGACAGCGAAAAATATCCCAACAGCTAGTCCATCACCACTTTTCATTTAATAGCCATCATTATCATCATTAAGCCCCAACTAGCTTTCTCATGATACATTTGCATGATAATTAATTTAAATGATAATGCAACACCATTTGGCCCTATCTGGCCTATGACTTGAGATCTCAACTACGGACAGTTGCTTTCATTTAATATGTCTCACTAGTCCTATCTAGCTTTATCATATTTTTTTTTTTTTTTTTGCTCTGGCCCCACATTTTTATTTTCTGGCCTATCTGGCCTGATACATTTGACCATAATGCAAGTGTAAAATGCATAAAATGTATGCTGATATGTAATAATATTTTCTATTCCTCAACATGTCACCACTAATATGAATAATCGATAAATAATCGGCAATACTTATTAACATAAATAATTACCAAAATAAATAAATAAGTAAAATTTAGTAATCTATTTTTACTTTCCTTAACCATTAAGTCTATTACACTCACCTAGATAGCAAATATTCTGAAAAAGTCAAGTTATTGGTGTAGCTACTATTGATTAGTTTCGGGTCCTAATTTTAACGCAAACAAATTATACAAATTAGACATTAAACAGTTAAAATATAAACTAAATTAATTAATAATAAAATTTTAATAAATATAACAGAACCATTATACTCTCAACGTATTTAATTTATTTAATCTTTCATACAGTTAATTTTAAATTAACAAAATAAGATAACATATCTCAACAATTAGACCAAAATCTCTAAATTTCCTCCCTCAATAACTCCCTCTTTCTACTGTTTTTTTATTTATTTACCTTACCTTTTTTTTTTTTTTTTTTAACTTTTCCTTACTATTTTTCTTCGTTCAAGTATTAACTAAACACGTGTATATATAAATCATCTAGCCTGACAGCAAACCACCTCAAACTTTTATTTTATTTTATTTTCCACTTTTCCCTTAGCTTTCCATGTGGGCTTCTCACAACCCGTCCATGCACACCCATGTGCAAGAATCCAGCAAAACGAAGCAAAGCAAGTTACCTTGCTAAGCCACGTCACTAGCTTATTAGCTTGTCCAAAAGTAACCCGTTAAATTTAATTAACTAATTAATTAACCTAGATTAATATGCTAATTAATTTCTAATTATAACTAAGTAAATCTGAAAAATGCTCTAGTATTATGCAAATTATCCGATTAAGATTGATAAAAATTTTAAATACTACCAAATTAACACAATTACAATTTCTAAGCATGAAATGAAAAATTAATATAAGCATGCATTTCAAAAATAAAAATTCAAGATATTACAACTCTCTTCCTCTTACCTGGTGAAAATAAATATGGGTATTGTTTTCACATTATCTTTTCACTCTCGCAAGTGACCTCCTCCATAGTGTGACTTCTTCACAACACTTTCACTGAGGGTATTATCTTATTCTACAACACTTGACTCCTTCTATCCAGGATTTGTACTTGTTCTTCCATGTAAGATAAATCTTCTTTCAATTCAATTGATTGCGAAGTTAACACACGAGATGGTTCTAGAATATAATTACGCAACATTGACACTTGGAACGCATCATGAAGTCTAGATAGTTTTGAAGGTAGAGCCAACCTATATGCAGTTTCCACAATTCTTTATATAATCTCATAAGCTCAAATGTAACGAGGACTTAATTTTCCTTTATACCAAATCTGGATATACCTTTCCATGGAGAAACTATTAAAAATACTTTATCACCCACAAAAAATGCTAATTCTCGCTTGTGATTATCTGCATAACTTTCACTACTAAGAAAATATCCTTTGGCTACTATGGTTTTTAGCTATAGCCCATTACTGAAGCTAAAAAAATATTGTTAGCCACTACTCAACAAAAGCCGTAACCAAACAGGGAGCTAAATATTTAGTAGTAGCCATTAATATTCATAAATGCCATAGCTAATAACATATTTACCATAACTAATTCATGGCTACAGTCATGGGCCGTAGTCAAAGAATCTTTTGCTACTTAGTAGAAACCATCACTTATGAGCCGTAGCCAATGCTTTTTGGTCATGGTTCTTTAATTTTTGCCTACTGCTTTAGGTCGTAGCCAAAAGGATTTTTTCTAGTAGTGTTCTTTGGTGTCTTTGAGCTACTTTTAACCACCCTTATATCACCTTCACTTTATCTATTGTGTCCTATACTAACTCTGGACCAATTAACTCTTTTTCCTTCATTTCATCCCAACAAATTGGAGTTCTACCCTTGTGAACATACAAAGTTTCAAACGAAGCATACCAATACTTGAATGAAAACTATTATTATAAGCAAACTCCATCAATAGTAACAAATCATCCCAATTTCCTTAAAATCTAATACATAAGCTCATAACATATCTTCTAAAGTCTGAGTTATTCTCTCAGATTGTCCAACTGTCTAGGGATGGAATGCATTACTAAACTTTAAATTTATTTTTATAGCTTGTTGTAAACTAGGTCAGAATCTAGATATAAACTTTGGATCTCTATTAGCCATAATAGCCACAGGTGCACCATGCAATCTCATAATCTCCTTGACATGCATTATAGTATACTTATCGGTCATATAATGGATTTCATAGGTAGAAAATGAACTAACTTGGTTGACCTATCAATAGTTAACCAAATAGAATGAAAAGCTTTTTTGGGTATGTGGTAATCTAATAATCAAATCTATAATGATATGTTTCCATTTCCGCTCTGGAATAGGAAGCGACTGTAGTAATCTTGTAGGACTTTGATAATCTACTTTTACCTGCTGACAAGTCAAACATCTAGCCACAAATTCTATAATTTCTTGCTTTATACCAGTCCATCAGTATTGCTCTTATAAATCTCGATACATTTTTGTACTTCCAGGATGCATAACATAAGGAGAACAGTGTCCCTCATCTAAAATTTCCCTCTCCAATTCTGAATTTTCTAGTACACAAACTCTTTCATCATAACACAGTAGTCCATCACTTCGGACTACAAAGTTTGTCTGTATATCACCGGCTATTTGTTCCTAAATTTTCTACAATTGAACATCTTCTAACTGTAACTTCCTAATACGATCAAGTAATAATGGCATTACCCTTAATTAAGAAATCAAAGAATATGTTTCAGTTATAGCTAACTCTGTACCCATATATGTCAAATCATTAAATGTCTGAATTTTGCAACACTAATTACAAGCTAACAGGCCTACAGACTTGTGATGCAGAGCATCTGCTACTATATTTGCTTTACCTGGGTGATAATGTATATTACAATCATAATCTTTCAGTAACTCTAACCATCTTTTTTGTCTCAAATTCAGCTCTTTCTAACTAAATAAATATTTGAAGCTCTGATGATTAGTGTAAATATCAATAGTCTCATCATATAAATAATGCCTGTATAACTTCAAAGCAAACATAACTGCATCTAGTTCCAAATCATAGGTTGGATAATTCTGTTTGTGAGATTTTAATTTTCTTGAAGCATGTATAATTACTTTCCCATTTTGCATCAAGACACATACTAACCCTTGTCTTAAAGCATTATTATAAACCATAAATCCACCATTACTTAAGAGAAGTGCTAACATTAGAGTTGTAGTCAATCTGGCCTTCAATTATTAAGAACCTTTCTCACAGCTATCATTCTATTCAAATTTAACAGCTTTAGGTCAATCGTGTCATAGATGATGCAATGGAAGAAAATTTCTAAATGAAACAACTATTACATCATGCCAAACTAAGAAAACTGTGTACTTCTGTCATACTAGCTAGATGCTCCCATTTCAATACTATCTTAATTTTCTTAGGATCAACATTGATACCATTATCTAAAATCACATATCCCAAAAACACTACTCGATCTAACCAACACTTACTGAGCGTTGCAGATAGTTATTTCTCCCATAAAGTCTCTAAAACTATTTTAAGATGTTTTACATGTTCTTCTTTACTTCTTGAGTAAACCAAAATATCATCAATGAAAACAATCACATAGGCATCCAAGTAGGGTTTAAAAATGTTGGTGTATTGGTCAATCCAAAAGGCATAATAAAAAACTCATAGCACCCATACCTGGTTCTGAAGGTTATCTTAGGCACGTCACTATCCCGTACTTTAATCTGATAGTATCTAGACTTTAAATCAATTTTAGAAAACACAGTAACACCTTGCAACTGATCAAATAGATCATCAATTCTTAGCATCAGATACTTGTTCTTTACTATTACTTGATTCAATTAACGATAATCAATATACAATTTTATAGTACCATATTTCTTCTTCAAAAATAACATTGGTGATCCCCATGGTGATACACTAGTTCGAATAAAACCTTTGTCTAATAAATCTTGTAATTGCAATTTCAATTCCTTTAGTTTAGCAAGTGCCATTCTGTAAGGTGCAATTGAAATTAGTGTAGTCCCTGGCAACAACTGAAGAGTAAATTCTGCTTCTCTATCTAGAATCACCCTTGGTAATTCATTTGGAAACACATTTAGATATTCGCACACAATAGGTAAGTCATTAAACTTAGTCTCTGGCTATTTAGCATCAACCACATAAGCAATATGATGTTGACATCCCCTTACTCATTAACTTCGTAGCGTTTAATACAGATGTCAAATAATTAGGCACAACACTACGATCACACTGAATACTAGGTTTGAATCTCCTAGAACTTGAAACATCACTTCTTGAGTAAAGTAATCAATAGAAGCAAGATATGCTGACAACTAATCCATACCCCAAATAATGTCAAAATCACATATGTCAGAAGGTATCAAGTCAATAACCAAATTCGTGCTAGCTATCAGAACTATACAGCCTCTATATATATCTTTTATTAATATTACATCTCCAATAGGAGTAGCCACAGCCAATACAGAGTCTAATTAAAAGAATGGATGGTCTAAATACATATAGAATGCTCGAGATATAAAAAAATGGGTAGAACCAGAATCTACTAATACACGAGTAAGTTTAACCAACAATGGAAAGCATACCTATAACAACGTCAAGAGATGCCCGAGCATCCTGACGAGTCACAATATAGATCCAAGCTTGTGAATGAGATCCACGAGCTGCTTCTTTACCTCTCGGTGTAGCCACTAAAGAAGCCCTGTTACCATTGGCTGCGCTAGCCACAAATGTTGGTAGAGTAGGTAAAGTAGGACAATTTTTGAAAATATGCCTCTCCTAACCACATTGGAAGCAAGTAAAAGACCGCTAAGCTGGACAATCACCGACATAATGTCTTGTAGCTCCACACCGAAAGCATACTACATTTCTTACTCTTTCCCCAACATCAACGTCTCGTGTACTAGATGGTGTCTACCTTGAACTTTGACCCGAGTCCTGCTATAACTTGCACTTCTACTTTCTCTTGATTAGCCTACGCCTCTGTAACTCTAGAAGTCTTGACTTTTCTGTCTTGAAGATTCACCCTCTACTCTTTAAGAAGCTAGAAAACCAAATCTAGCTTTTCGAATTGTTCCCATCTTCCAATTGCCTCCTAAACATCCTTTTTTTTTTTTTTTTATAATCTTTGCATTGTTTACTAATTTCCCATAACCTTCATTTCAAAGGCAAAAATTTGGGATCTAATAGAAAACTCCAATCCCTGCTAGAATCTCCAACATTTTGCATCTTTTATTTGCATCAATTCTAAAGAAAATCTAGATAGTGCAGTGAATTGGGCTTCAGACTCTGCAACAAACATCTTCTTTTGCCTCAAAATAATAAACTCTTGTTGCTTCTCATATCTATATGACTAGGTAAAATACTTGTCATTCAAGGCATTAATGAATTGATCCCAAGTCATTCATGCGGGTGACAACCTTTTAGTAGCCTTCCACCAAAGTCTGGCTTGATCTTTCAGCATAAATGTTGCCAAAATGATTTTATCGTCATCAGAATTCCTTATTATCTTAAAAATTAACTCCATACCCTTTAACCAATCTTCCACTTCCAAGAGGTTAATATTATCAGAGAATGATGTGGGTCCCAGTATAAGAAATTGCTCATAAATAGTACCACAGGCTTCTGGCGTGATCCTTTGCTCTATTTGCAACTCAATTAATCTAGCTATGGCCTTAATCACCCTTCCCATTGTGTTTGGTTGGTGCTGAACTTGAGGCTGATCCCTTAACCCTCCTGTTGTCCTGAAACCTGTACCATTATTAGAATCTAACCTACTGAGCCTTCTTCCTTCACTGCCTTAGGAATGTGTTCAATATCCATACTATTATCTGAAATAAATCAAGGTGAGATGAAAAGTATAGTTTGATCAAATTTATAATTCCATGACCCTTAATATCCATGTAAATAAATACCACACCACAATCACATAACTCTATAACACTCCTATTACTAGCTGCAAGTACTAGGCATTGACAAGTCTATAAAACCCTCTAACCTAGGCTCTGATATCAAACTGTTGCACCTCTACTTTAGGATACATGTTTAATCCCTTCAACAGAGGGGACACCTCTAAACCTCTGTCCAAAATATATTAATAATCACCATTTCTAAAAATGCACATTAACTAAAAATATAAACCGTCAAGTTTATATTGTAACTATAAATATATTAAACAGAAAATTCCACAAGTACCTAAATATATACAAACTTATAATTTTTAAAGCATATTAAACAAAGCATCAGACTAGTACTGTTGAAACTCTAGGTTTATTTATTGAAACCCCCAATACTAACATAGGATTAAAACAAGGAAACCGATGACTCAAGTTCTTCCTCAGCACTTGCAGTCATTCTTAAATTTAACCTGAATATGTAAAATTTAGGTGTGAATGTCACCCACTCAGTAGAGGCATTAAATTAGAATAAAAGATAATAAATATCTATAAAAAAATAAGGCACAGTAATTATATAATCAAATGTCTCACAAATAAATGCTAATTAATTGAAATGATAATAACTGGTAGTGATAAAACATCCCAACACCCAGTCCATCGCCACTTTTCATTTAATAGCGATCATCATCATCATTAGGCCCCAAACTAATAGTCTCATGATACATTTGCATGATAATTAATTTAAATGATAATGCAACACATATTTGACCCTATCTGGTCTGTGAGTTGAGATCTCAACTATGAATAGTGGCTTTGATTTGGCATGTCCCACTAGTCCTATCTGGCTTTATCATATTTTTTTTCTGGCCCCATATTTTTATTTTCTGTCCCTATCTGGCCTGGTCCCATCTGACCATAATGCAAGTATAATTAACATAATATATGATGATATGCAACAATATTTTCTTTTCCTCAAATAAAAATATTATTCTCAAATTTATTATTCCACAAATAATCACATTCACCACTAATACAAATAATCGATAAATAATCAGCAACCTTTATCAATATAAATAATCACAATTTAGCAATTTATTTTCACTATCTTTTACCTTTAAGTCTAATACATCCATCTAGATAGCGAACATTCTGAAAAATCAAATTGTTGGGGTGGTTGCTATTGATTATCCTCAGATCCTAATTTTAATGCAAACAAATTATACAAATCAGACATTAAACAATTAAAAAATAAACCAAATTAATTAATAATATAAATTATAAATATAACAAAACCATTTTACCCTTAGCGTGTTTAATTTATTTAATCTTTTATAGAGTTAATTTTAAAATAACAAAATAAGATAACTTATCTCAACAATTGGGCCAAATTCCCTAAATTTCCTCCCTCAGTGAGTCTCTTTTTCTACCATTTTTCTCTGATCCAGCTTACTGTTTTTTTCGACTGTTCCTTATTGTTTTTATTCGTTTAAGTATTAATTAAACATTTACATATACGTAAATCATCTAGCATGGCAGCAAGTGGCTTCAAACTTTTATCTTTATCCCCCCCCTCCCCATCTTCTTAGCTTTCCTCGTGGGCTTCTCACAACCCTTCCACGCACACTCATCTGCAGAAACCCAACAAAACACAGCAAAGCAAGTTAGTTTGCTACACCACATCACCAGCTCATTGGCTTGTACAAAACTAACCCATTAAATTTAATTAACTAATTAATTAACCTAGATTAATATGCTAATTAATTTCTAATTATAATTAAGTAAATCTCAAATTGCTATAATAATATACAAATTATCCAATTAAGATTAATAAAAATTTAAAATAGTACAAAATTAACACAATTAAAATTTCTAAGCATAAAATAAAAAACTAAATTAAGAATGCATTTCAAAAATAAAAATTTAAGATGTCACAGTGTAGATACAGAAGGATTAGAAAAAGTGGATATAAATAACTAAAAGCCACAATAAAACTCACTAGTCACGTGATGCATAGCATTGGAGTCAAAAGATTCAAGTGGTTCGAGACATACCTAAAAAACTAGAAGTAAACAAACCTATTGAGGAGGAGACTGACATGGCATTTGGTTATTAGGGAAAGAAGTTTATGCATTTTATTATTGCATAAATGTCATGCTCAAGATGATACCTCCTAAAAAAGTTTCATTTTAAATAAATAGAGTAGACAAGTATTCTTTTATTGAATTAGTTGTATTAAACTTGGACGACTTAACTTCAATTGAGTTATTCATCTAAGTAATAATCATAGCATCATTAATGTCCCAGTTGTTCGCTAGCTATTTTTGCCTTCGCATTAGTAAGGGTTTGCACAGCCCAATTAATATAACTCTGTATTTTTACCTAATGAGAAATTTTGCATGACACATATGTCCAAGGGGCATAATTGAGACCATTCAACCGAATACTAATAGCTTGAAGATAATTTAAATTTTAACTAGCCATGTATCTAATATAATAATAAAACACGGAACACCCAATAGTTACAATAAAACAGCACTAATAGAAGAACCAATGTTGTTAGATGCATAAAATCTTGAAAAAATAACTATAATAAACACTACAAATTTTCAGTGCTTTGTCAAAACCAACCGTAATACCACATTTTAGTTTAACAGTAGACAGATTGAAGTTAAAAAAAAAAAAAGAAAAGAAAAGAAAAGCCAGCAACAACAGTGGATTCAAATTAAAATAACATAATCGGTTCTTTTTTTGTCTTTGAATCTAAGGAAAGCAAAATTATTAGACTCAATAAAACCAACAGACTTATTGGAAGGCTAAACATTCTAATAGGGATTCAAAGCAAAATTTTTAAACATAGCCCAAAACCTTCAAATTTGTAAACATAACATACTTCTCTAAAAATCTATGAAATTAGAAAACTTTGTCAAATGATATATACAAACTAATCACGCCAGGAGAATTTCCATGAGAAGATGAATTTACCAAGAACATATTCAAAGTGTTTGGATGATGTTAGCATCTATATGTTGACGTCAATAATAGAATCGTTATTAACTTTTTATTTATATTCCCTCAAAAAAGCATGCTATTACAATTTACACAAGTTTAGGATCAGTGTCTTGCTCTAAACATTATAATATTGGTTATATAGATTAACTAGAAGAGAATAAGAAGAAAATATGGATTAGTTGATAAACTTAGTAATATGTTAGCATGAGGTAAAACTACAGCTCCAAGTAACGAAAAATAAGACCCTTCGTATACATAAACTATGATACTCTACTATCCCAATAAAATAAAATTCATCATGGTAGTATCCACGCATCATGTAAAAAGAGGTAATTACATTTTATCCTCTTGCAGTTTCACAAAAACAACACAAGATTCCCCTCTATTTTAAAATTCTATAGATAATGATCTTGCAATTCGGATAAAAGTACAAAACTAAAAAATACGTTAAATTCAAGCCTCTCTTTCGCTTCTCCTTCTTATCTCCATTCTGATTGTTTCGCTTCATTCTTTGCGCAATTTCACCTACATACGTGCCTCCTAAGTCAAAATAAGTTTGAAAAAAAAAAGTTCACAAAAACAGATTGATAAAAATATATTTTTTACCCACTTTTATGTAAGAAATAAATATTTTTCATTTCTTAAAGAGTCTCAATGCAAAATTCATGGACAAAATTTATATCAATTTTTATCAAATTGTTTCATGCAATTTCATATAAGCCTCCATGAGATGTGAAGTAAAAATCTATAATTTAATAGATTTCATCAATTTTGTAATTTAGGCCAAATCAAAAGAGGATCATGTATTGATTTTTATACTAAATCATCATGTGTTTATGGGTCAAACCCTAACTAGGTAAAGTATATGAAATAACTTAGGTACTTTACGTTATTTAATTTTTCATGTTGGTGGCTAAATTTTAGTTTTTGAGATTTATTTGCGTTTTTTTTTAATTTTGATAATTGAATTTTAGGGTTTCATTTGGTAGAATTGATATTTATTTTTTGTTATATGCATATATATGTACATATATTGTGTGTGTGTGTGTGTGTGTGTGTTGTGTGATGATCAACCTTCCACATGGTTTTCTTTTCTCTCTCTCATGTGTGCGGCTAAGAAAGTGATGGTTAACCTTTCACATGGTTTTCTTTTCTCTCTCTCTTGTTGGCGGCTTCTTTCTTAGCCGAGCTTTTCACCTACCACCGTCACTTCTATCCCACCTACATTGGTCTTGGTTGTCCATTCCTTTATGATTAAACAATTTCACTGGGGAGGGAGTTGTGAGGATTGATTATTGCTTTGCTATTAGGTTGAGTTACGAGTTAGATCTTGCTTTAAGTTGTTGTGGTGTTTTAGGAGAGTAAATTATTAATCATCATCATTGTTAGGGATAAAATTGTAAAATTTATATACCTATAGTTAAAATAGGATCCTATAACTCGTAGATTAGGTGGAGGTTAAGACATTAGAATCTCGAGTTAGAATGAGCTATAAAACTATCAGAATAAGCCTAGAAGTCCGTAAACCTCAAAATTAGCACTTCATGAGGAACTCACAAGAAGGCCATTGGAAACTGCATGATAATACTAAGAAGCTGTTTCAAACTTTGGTCGTGCCAGAATATCGCTCTGAGTCGCAAGAATGCTATCGGAAGGCTTATCCTATAAGGATCGCAGTTTTAGTTTCCAAACAATGTTTTGGAAATCCTATGTGTCAGAATTTCATTTCGTATATATCTTGGAATGCACCTAAGGTTTCCAAACAAGTGAGAAACAATTCTAGAATAGCTACAAATCAATAAAGCAAAGTGGTCTTTCAACTATTTAGCCAAAAGCATAGTACATGCTTTATTTGAAGGAGTTCGAATCTTGATAGGTGAGGATTTAATAGTTTGCCAAGGACTCGGTGTTTGTGTCTTCAAGAAGTTGAACGGTTTTCTCTTGGGAGTTGGTCAATTGAGGAGTTAAGAAAAAATGTTTAACAATATAGAGTCAAAAAGTCGATCAATTGAGAGGTTGAAATTTTTGTAACCAAAGTTTTTATAGTCAAAGTTGTTTGAGGTTTTTCCCTGGATAGGGTTTTTCTTATATCTTGGTTCTTTCGTATTTTATTTTTCATTTACATTTTGATTGGATCGTCTAGCTTATATTCTGGAATTTTCAATCATCATTCACTTCATTCTTCTTCATTTTTGTTGGTTAATAGAGATAGGCAGTCTCATTATATATATCCTTTGCTATTTTATTCCTTGATTTCTATTCCTAAACTATTCTGGAGTTAAAATGACATACATTTGAAAATAATTTTTTCAAATATGACTATTGAGTTTGAAAATTTATAAGATAACATTAAATTATTAGAAATTGGTACTCATTTAAAGTATTTAAATGATAATGTTATGAGGCAAAACTTAGAACCTGTTATTACATAAGATGAAAATTGAATTAAGATGTGAAATATCAGTTAAGATTTATATGATATTTCTGATTAGTTATATTATTTTGATATGTGAGAATTGATATATCATGTATTTGTAAAGAGAACATGACTTGATGATTTAGATATGGATTATCTTACTACTGTGATTTTGGTTAATTGATTTTAAGTCATGAAGTACCGAAAATAGGGGGCATACCATAGATTGAGAGCCCCTAGATCTATGTAGGAGTCGGTTTTCATTTTTAGTAGACTATTAACCTACATATTGATGCAGATGCCAAAGCGTATAGTTATTTTTTCATTTGAGACCAAAGCTATAGATATTCCTATAATGGTATATCTTCATTGCTCTGGCAATCGACACAAATACTGAAGGATGGTTTGTTAGGAATTGAACGTAATGGCCACAAATTGATCACGCAGAATGCTATCCCATATGTGTGTTTTATGGGTGTATAAGTGCATATTATGTGACCGACCCTAAAATGTGTTCGTTCTATCTCTCAAGTGCAAGATGGTGGCGGTAGTTTTACTCGGTGAGAACCGAGGTCATATCCATAGGGAGGGTTTTGTTAAAAGCTCTGGACTTGTTCTCTTTAGTTAGTAGATGGAACCTAAATTAATTCTAAACTAGTTTTGGATTTATGGGATGTTTAGGAATGGGTTGAGTTGAAAATGGTGAAGTGAATGAATTGTGATTCTAAATTAAGATAACAAAGACAATCATGACTTCGAATGGCAAAATCAATAAAGAAGAAATTTTTGATTCAACTTGCAAGTTCGGGTAATTTACTGCTTTACTCTAAGATGTTTACTTTCAAACTTGAAATTCTATTTTGTTCAAAAATTATTAAGAACATTTGAATCAAAAACCAGTACCAATGATTTCAAGTGAATATGGTTAGAGATTTTTTTTTTCAAAATCTTTTCAAACAAACGAATTCAAGGTTTTGTTCCAAACCTATTTATAATCTTGTTCAAAATTATGTATAGAAAGTTGTAATCGAAAACCCATACCAGTGATTTCAAACGAATGTGGTTAAAGATTTCCATTTTCGAATGTTTTCGAAAAAAGTTAAAATAGATTTAAAATAATAGATCTCTACGCATGTTCCTTCGAAACCCATGCGAAAGATCTACGTAGATCCCGGAGTATTTTCATAAACTACCTATTCTTGATTCGTTGAATCAAGAACTAGGGTTTCTATGCTGACATTAGTTTAAATGAAACGAAAGCAATAAAAATGTAAATCATCATTCGATCTATTAATTGAATTCTAAAAATCATATATTTAAATACTTAAACGAAAGTAACTCACACCGAGATGAATTCTGAAAAAGCGTAGGTTAAAAAAAGTACAGCGAAGAACAAGGATACGTCGTACAAATCCATAAAAACTCTAAAAAAGTTTCTCAAACAAAATATGAAAAGAATGAAAATATGGAGGCTCCCCATTAGTTGGTCGTGCAAAGGTCCTTTTATAGGGTTCATCAAAAACCCTAAAAAAACTCAAAACGCGTGCCCAAAAATTCACGGGTGGTTTGGACCATCTGGGAGTGGTCCGAAGCACAGAATAGTGATCTCTCTCGATGGTCCGGACCTTTTGGGGGTGGTCCGAACCACAGAATGGTTAATGCTCTCGGCTTGATTCTTCAGACAGCTTTCGGTGTCCAATTTCCACTGTGATTTTGACCTTGAAGACGAAGGATTCATGTTTCAGCTAAAACATCAAAGTTGTAGATATTCGAGTCTTCTTTCTAATCCAAAAAGAATCATTTCAATTGGAGTTATGAATGAAAAGTTATGACCAGAAAACGGACAGGGTGTCTTACTGGATACTTGTAGTGGTTTGCACATTTAAGCTCCAAATTCGTTTTTCTTAAATTGTTTTCCTTCTAAACTCCTATAAAACACACAAAAGCAATATAAATGCTTAAAGTATAATAAAAAGTGAATTTTAATTGATAAAATATTCAAAAGAAGAGTGTGAACTGATGTTAAGATCAAAAATAATTACGAGCAATCATTGTGTTTATGAGATTAAGATGATTACGAATTACATATATATTGTTGAGATATATAAACTGATGATAATATTGATAGTTATTATGGTAAATATAATGACGATGACGATGATGATGACGATGACGACGATAACGATAATGATGATGATGATAATGATGATGATGATGATGTTGATGTTGATGTTGATGGCTATTACGGTAATTATATTGTGACGATGAGAATGATGTCAATGTTATGTATATAATTGTATTGTGAGATGAATATTCATGCTAGTGGGATGATAGGACATATATAAAATTTGGTTATATAGTGAGCATATGTGGATGTCTTGTTTACCCACTTACAAGTGTTATTGTAGATTACAAGGCGAGGTTGCCTACTGAACCTACAGGTTTGGAGATTTAGGCTTCCTTAGATTCTTTTATCTTAGTAGTTTGAACAATTATATATGGTTTTGGTGCCTTGGGTGTGAGAACATATATTCTGCATATTATTCATTTGATTCTCCTTGAGGGGGGGTTATATGTATGTTTTATATATTGTTTGTTTTCCGATTAAATTGAATGGAACGAGTTGAGCCCAGTAATATTATATTTTGAAGATTATGCCTAGCTTACAGTTGAGGCTTGTTTAATTTTTTTTTTTTTGGTTCATTGTTACGATTTAGTTATTGTTTGGCTTTTGTTGGGGTAAATTATATGTAGGATTGCATGTTTACATGTGCTTTAGCTCGCATCCTCGTAGTCTGGGATTCAAGGCATGATAATGTAATTACACCTAGTTAAAATGCCTTAATAGACTATTACTTCATACTCAAACTGGCTGATGAATCTCTTCTTAGGACTATGCTAGATGCCATTTCTAAATGAAGTCAATTCAATAAAATCCTTTTTCTTTTTGATTGGTTGTCACTTTCTATTAGCATAAATATATATATTATGCAATTCTTTTTTTGTAATTCAATATTTCATATGTAACAGGTTGACAAAATTCAAGGTGGAGCTAGATTGGGCTTTATTACTATTGGTGATGGGAAGACTGAAGTTCTTGTCCACATAGACTGCTTAGTTTATCCAACAACTGATGGTTCTGCTCCTATTTTCAAAGCTATAAGAAATGGACCCTTGAAAGATCAGCCACCTCCAGGAGAGCCACGGATAATGAGAAGCCTTCTAGAGGCACTTAAAAAGTCTGTTGAAATAGCTAGATTTTGAATAAGTACTACATGATTTCTCTATGTTATGATATATATATTTCATTCCATATCATACGTGTGATTAATCTCTATTACTATACTTTAACAAAACCTTATTTTAGCAAAGGGATCTAAGTCCTTGTGATATGTGTCAATCTCATTGGAGTATATCAGTCTTGATCCTAGTTATATTTGGTGTGAATGTGCTAGCATATCATATTCCTTTTGTAAATCCTAATGCCAATTAAAGTTAGAATTTGAATTATTACTCTTTCTACAAAATTTTACTTTAAGACTTGTAGTATTAATTTGTTTAATGTATAATGTTTCTAATATTTAATTTGGGCATCTTCAATTGATAGAACACATAATCGTTTTTAAAGGGTGAAATATAAATGAACATTTTTTTTTTAATATTTGCGTCAAAAGAATCACTTATACACATTTGTTGACCCAAGATTCATAAACTTAGTTTTATAATTGATTTTGATGATAACAAACATTGAATTGAAATTTTACAACTAATGTTCAAATAGACACTGTATGAAATGTTACAATTCATTTTAATTAGATAGATTCAAGATGATATGCTTGGAAAAAATTGATATTATTTTTCAAGTATTTTTGAATAATTTGGATGATGAAATAAAGGAATTTCAAAGTTTAGAGTAACGTAAATTGAAGAAAGGTGAAGACTTGAAGTTGGAGTTGAACTCATATGAACATACAAATCAGACATATATTACTAGATGGATGATATCAGAAGAGGTAACGGTTCAATTTTTATGAAATGTTAATATAGTAAACTAGATTTTTACATCTATAACTTTAATAAAGGGAAATGGTTTTGGATCTAAAGTTAAGATGTCTAAAAATGAGTTGGCATTTTAGTCATTACAGAAGAAAATGTAATTCTAAATTATGGAGCTCATGTTGGTTTTTGAGCCATAACTTATAATCTACAAATTTAGAAATTCTGATTTTTACTGTGTGAAAATAAGATATGTAAAGCTAAAAATTTTGTAGTATAAGTTTCTTCAAATTCTAAAATGATCATATTGAAATAGTAGCCTTAGTTGGAAACATAGACTTAGAATGTCAGAAAAAGCTATCTGGAGCTAGTCTCAGTTTGGAGACTATATCGGAAGATCTAACCATTGGATGGAGCTCAAATGTGAACCATAATATAGCTGACCTACATATCTATAAAGTCATCACTCTAAGGAAATGTTAGATATGAATGTTATGAGAGTGAAAGAGGGTCACAAATCTATCTCAAAAAATCTGAATTTGAAAAGTGGAATTAGAAGCAAGGAAATTCAATTTCCTTCAAGGGCAAAAGTGTCTCTTTACTTAGTAACAGCTATGTGAATATTTTTGCACATAAACAGAGCCTCGAGATAAGATTCAAGAAGAATAAGAAGGCAAGAAAGAAGTGCTTACAAAGAGAAACAAGAAAGTTCATCATTTTATAAAGATAGAGTGACATCTTCTTACACTTGTACTTCATCTTTCATATTCAACTTGTGAGAGTTTCTTTTTTCTTTAATTAAGTTATAAACTCATTATTGTTATTGTAAGAGAGGGAAACTTATAACTCTCTTAATTTGTGAGAGTTGGGTGAGTTCTTGTTGGTTTTGGTTCATGTGTTGGAACCAAAATAAAAAATATTCTTTGAGAGAAACTTGTGAAGTGATTTAGGAATAGAATCACTTGGTGTGAGCGATTTGAGGATAAAATCACTTGAAAAATGTTTCTAATACCTTGGGAAGCTAGTGTGTAACAAGTTCTTTAAGGAATAGTGGAGAAATCTCAAGGAAGACCTTGAGAGAGTGGACGTAGGCAACATCAAAGCCAAGCCATTATAACTCGATTGCGTTTACTTATTTTCCCTTCTCGTTATATCTATTACAAATATTAGCACTCACTCTTCATTCATAAATATTGAATATTTTTTAAGTGCACTCCATGTTTTATGATTCCTTTCACCTTAACATATTTGTTTTAAAGGTTGTAAGTTTTATTTGTAAAAATTTTTAAGCAACCCTATTCACCCCCTCTAGTGTTTCTATTTGGGACAACAATTGGTATCAGAGTAAGAGCTCTTATTTTTAACTTAACCATCTAAGAGTTAAGATCATGGCAACCTTTTTTGGCATCTTTAATTTTGAAAGCCAATCAACCCACCAACCTTCTTTATTCAATGGAACAAATTATAATTATTGGAAGGCTAGAATGAGAATCTATATTCACGCCATTGATTATGGGTCATGAAAAGTTATATAAAATGGACCATATGTTCCTTCTAAAACCATAGATAATATAATTGTTCCTAAGGATGAGAGTGAATGGACTAAAGCCGATAAAGCTAAAGTTGAATTAAATGCTAAAGCTATGAACATGTTATATTGTGTACTTGATCCTAATGAGTTTAATAGAATTTTTTACAAGTGAAACTACTAAGGAAATTTGGGATAAGTTAGAAGTCACTTATGAAGGCGCTAATCAAGTGAAAGAATCTAAAGTTAGTATGCTTGTTAATCATTATGAATTATTTAAAATGAAACCGAATGAGTCTATTTCGAAAATGTTTGCTAGATTTACCGATATTATAAATAGTTTGAAATCTCTTGGTAAAATCTATACTACCATTGAAATGATGAGAAAAATTCTTAGGTCTTTGCCAAAGGGATAGGAACCAAAGGTGACGGCCATCAAAGAAGCTAAAGAACTCACAAGATTGAGTCTAAATGAACTCTTGGCCTCTTTTATTTCTCATGAGATTACTTTAAAGCTAATGAAGAAAAACACTCCAAAAAGAAGAAATGAATTGCTTTCAAGTCCACATTTAATGATAAAAATATTGATGTATGAAGTAACGAAGATGATGAAGATATTGCTATGATTACTAAAAAATTCAAAAAATATATTAGCGAAAAGAAACAAATGGAAGAAAATTTGGTAAGAAGGAGACAATCAAAGGAGACTCAAGTAAGAAAGATGTTATTTGCTATGAATGCAAAAAGCCAAGTCATATCAAGCCCAAATATCCTTAAATCAAAAAGAGTTATGAAAAGGATAACAAGAATGCAATGGTGGTAACTTGGGAAGATAGCGATGATAGTTCCTCCGATGATGAGTCACATGGAGAAGAAATTGCAAACATTTGTTTCATGGTTTAAGAAGAAGAGAATAAGATATGTGAATCTTCATATCAATTTACTTATGATGAATTTTTAAATGCTTTTGAAGACTTACACCATGAGCTTAAGAAAATTTTCTTAAAGAATGTTTCTCTAAAAATTATGATCTTTTCTCTTTCATAAGAAAAGAATGTATTAAAGAAAGAAAATGAATTTTTAAAAAAGGAGCTTGAAACTAAAATCTCGACTCCAAATAATTTCCAAAACGAAAATAAAACCTTAAAAAATCAAGTAGAGGATTTAACAAAATTGTTTGCAAAATTTGTCAAAGGAAGTGAAAACTCAGATATGATTCTTGGTAAACAAAGATGTTTTTTTAACCCAAGTGGAATTGGTTTTAACCTTTCTAAATAGCAAAAATTTTATAAAGATTTGGTTTGGAAAGCAACATCTTCTAGTAGTCGTCATTCTACTTGTCATTATTGTAATAGCAAAGGGCATATTATTCATTCATACCCTTATAGGAGAAAGGCTTATAATGGACCCAAAATGATGTGGGTTACAAAGGCAAAAATAAATTTAAATGATGATATATCTAACCCTCAAGGCCTCAAGAAGATTTGGGTACCAAAAGTCAATGTTTGATTTTTTCTTATAGATTTGCTTGAAATCTAAATCAAAGAATGAAAGATGGTTCCTTGATAGTGCTTGCTCAAGGCATATGATGGGGGATACAACTTGTTTATCCTCTAAAAATGGAGGATTTGTGACCTTCGAAGATAATAGCAAAGGAAAAATTATTGGTATAGGTAATATCGGTAAAACTTCATTCCCTACCACTAAAAATGTATTATTGGTTGAAGGTTTAAAACATAATTTACTTAGTATTAGTTAATTATATGATAAAGATAATCATGTCATATTTGACTAGTCCCATTGCATCATAGAGAACATCAAAGACCATAAGACATTATTTGTAAAGCATAGACATAAAAATGTTTATGTTGTTTATTTAAATGATTTACCTTTAAATAATGTCAAATGTTTTTCGGCAATGAGTAATAATAGATGGTTATGGCATAGAAGATTTGGACATGCTAGCATGGATTTAATTTCAAAACTTTCCAAATATGACTTAGTTGTTGGTTTACCCATTATTATATTTGAAAAAGATAAATTATGTGATGCATGTCAATATGGAAAACAAATTAAACAATCTTTCAAATCTAAAAATATGGTTTCAACTTCTAGGCCATTATAACTACTACACATGGATCTATTTGGCCGTACTAGGATTTTAAGTCATGGTGGAAAATCATATGCACTTGCTGTAGTTAATGATTACTCTAGATTTACATGGGTAGCATTCCTAGCTCATAAAGATGAATCATTTCATGCTTTTTCAAAACTTTTTCTGAAACTACAAACGAAAATAGATTTCTTATTTCTTTAATTAGAAGTGACCATGATAGAGAACTTGAAAATTCTTCTTTTTGAAAAATATTATGATGAATATGGTATAAACCATAACTTCTCGGCTCCTAGAACTTCTCAACAAAATGGTATAGCAGAGAGGAAGAATAGGACTCTTGAAGAAATAGCTAGAATTGTACTTTGTGAAAACAATCTACCAAAGTATTTTTGGACCGAGATAGTTAACGCTGCTTGTTATATTGTAAATCGAGTAATGATTAGATCCATTTTAAGAAAAACTCCATATGAGCCAGGGAAAGGTAGAAAACCCAATATTAGGTACTGTCATACATTTGATTATAAATGCTTTGTTTTGAATAATAATAAAGATAACTTGGAAATTTTGATGCTAAATTGGATAAAGTAATATTTCTTTGCTATTCTACTTCTTGCAAAGCTTATAGAGTATACAATAAAAGAACTTTAGTTGTATAAAATCCATTCATGTTGCATTTGATGAATTTAGCAAGTTTTCCTCCAAGAATATTGAAAATGATGATGACATAGGATTAGAACAAAGAATGAAAAGCATTATAATTCAAGAAGAAAAAGTAAACTAAATAAAGGAAGATAATGAAGAACCATTAACCATTGAGAATGCTCTAAAGCTTAATGAGTTTAAGAACAATAAAGAAGACTTACCAAAAGAGTGGAGATTTGCACATAATCGTCCTAAGGATTTAATCATTGGTGATTCCTCCAAAGATATAACCACTCGCTTATCTCTGAGAAATATTTATAATAATCTAGCTTTTCTTTCTCAAATTGAGCCTAAATGTTTTCAAGAAGCCGAAAATGATGAAAGTTGAATTTTAACTATGCAACAAAAGCTTAATCAATTTGAAATAAATAAAGTTTGGAATTTACACTACTAGAAATTATATGTTTTGGAGAGATAAAACACGGGCGACGGCCAGGCGCAGCCGCGGGTTCGGAAGCGGTCGCTATGCCGTCGCTACTGCTTCTACATAAAATCCCCCAGAACCCTTCATTTTTATTTCCCTCGCGCATCATTCTTCTCCCACGTTTCTTTCCTCCTTCCTGCGTACACCGCTGCCCTCTCGTCGGTGACCGCCGTTCACCGGAACGGGAAGGTCCTCCCTCTCTCTCTCTCTCTCCCTCCCTCCCTCCCTCCCTCTCTCTCCCTCTCCCTCCCTTTCTCTCTTTCCCTCTCTTCATTCCGGCCGTTTCGGTTCGTCGCCGCTGCTCGCCGAAACCCAGCCGCTGCTCATCGGAAAGTAAGCTGTCCGCTCTCTCTTTCTCTTTCTCTCTCCCTCTTTCTGTCTCTCCCTCTTTCCCCCTATGTATCTCTCTCTCTCTCTCTCTCTCTCTCTCTGTATCTGTATGTAACCACGGCTGATTTTTTTGTGTCTTTTGTGATTTTTTTTTAATTGCTCTGAAGCGGGGTTACGGAGCCACTGGCGGTCATCTATTATTTTCCATTTCTACAGATCGACCAAGTAAGTTTTTTACATTTTTTCATTTTTTTTCTTTTCCTTTGCTTCTTCTGATTTGGCGGTGCTGTTGGAGTTTCTGATTTGAGTTTCTAATTTGATTTCAAATTTGTTAGGTTAAATAAATTTGTAATGTGTATGGGCTGAATTTTTTTTTATTATTTGGGTTGTATGTACTGCATTTTGTATGTTGGGCATTCTGATTTGTGAAATTTGATTTATGAACTATAGCCATTTTGTCATTATATATATTGTTTATTCTGCTGTAGAGAAAGTGTCCCCTCTAAGCATAAGTAATTTTTTTTTTATATATTTTCTTTGTAGAAGTAATTATTTACTTAAATTGTGATTTTTCTTTTACTTGT
>QLOD02000038.1:12450132-12486853 GCA_003260245.2 Sideroxylon spinosum | reverse complement strand
TTTTGCATTCATAGCAAATAACATCTTTTTTACTTGAGTCTCCTTTGATTGTCTCCTTCTTATGAAATATTCTTCTATCTCGTTTCTTTTTGCTAATGTATCTTTTGAATTTTCTAGCAATCATAGCAATGTCTTCATAATTTTCATTACTTGGTGCATCAACACTTTTATTATTAACTATCAACGTGAAGGCAATTCCTTTCTTCTTTTTGGAGTCTTCTTCTTCATTAGTTTTAAAATAATCTCATGGGTCATGTCCTTTCATTACTTCAATGTTGCCTATGTCCACTCCTTAAGGGCATCCTTAAGATTTCGCCACCATTCTTTGAGGAAATTGTAGTACACTAGCTTCCCAAGGTCCTAGAAACCTCTCCTAAGTGATTTTATTTCCAAATCACTCACACCAAGTGATACTATCCACAAATCAGTCCACAAGTCTTTCTTAAAGAATATTCATTGTTTTGGTTCGCAACATTTGAACCAAAACCAATAAGAGCTCATCCAACTCTCACAAATTAAGAGAGCTATAAATTCCCCCTCTTACAATAATAATGATGAGTTTAACATCAATCAAATAAAAAAGAAACCCTCACAAGTTGAATAATAAAACATGAAGCACAATTGTAGGAAGAAATCACTCTATATTTGTAAAGTTAGGTATTTTCTTGTATTTTTTGTAAACACATCTTTCTTGCCTTCTTCTTCTTCTTGAATCTGAGATTGAGGTTGTATTTATAGGCAAAAATCCTTAAATGGTCATTACTAAGTGAAAAGACACTTTCGCCCTTGGAAGAAATTGAATTTCCTTGCTTCTAATGCTATCTTTCAAATTTAGATTTTTTGAGATAATACCATTTTTTACCCTCATAACGTTCATAACTGAAATTGCCTCAGAGTAATGAATTTGTAGATAAACAAGTCCAATATATTCTGGCCAAATTTGAGCTTAATCCAATGGTTAGATCTTCCGAGATAGCCATCAAACCGAGACTAGCTCTAGATAGCTATTTCTGACATTCTGAATCTATGTTTCCAATATAGGCTACTATTTCAATATGATTAATTTAGAATTCGAAGAAACTTAAACTACAAAAATTGTAACTTTATAAGTTTTCTTTTCACACACCAAAAATAAGAATTTTTAAATTTTGAGATTATGAGTTATGGCTCAAAAACTAACACTAGTTCCAGAATTCAGAATTTTATTTTCTTCTGTAATGACCAATATTTCAACTGATTTTTGGGCATCTTAACCTTAGATCCAAAAATAGTTTCCTTTGATAAAGTTGTAGATATGGAGGTATAATTTGCTATATTAAAATTTCATAAAAATGGATTTGTTAGATCTTCTGATATCGTCCATATTCTAACATATGTTTGATTTGTATATTCATCCAAGTTCAACTCCAACTTCAAGTCTTTATCTTTCTTTAATTTCCATTACTCTAAACTTGGAAATTCCTTTATTTCATCATCTAAATTATGTAAAAATGCCTGAATAATAATATTACTCTCTTTCAAACATGTTATCTTGAATTTATCAAAGTAAAATGAATTATAACATTTCATACAATGTCTATTTGAAAAAGTAGTTGTGAAAATTTAATTCAATTTTTATTATCATCAAAATGAATTATAAATCTAAGTTTATAAACCTTGGGTCAATAAATAAAATAAAATAAATTGTCAAAAGATACTTCTTTTTATTTAATTTTTTATAATTATTTTAATGAATGGTAATAATATTTATATTAATTAAGAAATTATATTTTTTCTTAGGGGTTAATTTCAATTTACATTTTTGAATTCAAAAAAAGAATGACTCCTTTAAATTTTTAAATACTTTTGTTCAATAAAATAAAATAATATGCCAAAAATTACTTTCTCTATTTAAAATTGTTTTAATAATACATTGTCAAAATAAATTCTTTTCTATTTAAAATTATTTTGATAATTGAATTAACAAATGGTAATAATATATAAAATTATTTCAAAATTTATATTTTTTGGTTACGTAATTGCAATTTGTATTTTTTTAATTTTAAAAAGATAAAACGTTCACTTCATTATAATTTGGAAATATTTAGTTCTATAAAATAAAAAATTGTCTAAAATCACTTTTCTCTGCTTAAATTATTTTTATAGTTGTTTTAATGAATACTTTGCCAAAATTTACCTTTTTATTTAAAATTATTTTGATAATTGTATTAATAAATGAGAATAATATATGTAAATTGTATAAAAAATTATATTTTTGGCTTACAAAATTGCAATTTACAATTTTTAATTTAAAAAACTAAAACATTCACGATTTAATAATTTGAAATACTTCACTTAAATAAAATAAAACAAATTTCCTAAAATTACTTTTCTCTACTTAAAACTATTTTTATAATTGTTTTAATGAATACTTTGTCAAAGATTACTTATTTTTCATTAAAAATTATTTTCATAATTGCTTTAATGAATGGTAATTTAAATTTTAAATTTATTTTGAGTTAATTTAAGTTTAACTTTTTGACTTTAAAAATTCACTTGTTTATGATTTCATATCTTTAGTTCAATAAAAAAAATTATCCAAAATTAATTTTTTCTATTTAAAATTATTTCTATAATTATTTTAGTGAATACTTTGTCAAAATTTATTTTATTTTTATTTAAAATTATTTTGTTAGGCCACTGTCAATGCCACTTAAACCTGAAAACAAACCTCAACCACATTTTCCTCTAATCAATTACAAACCTCAACTACATGCATTCATACAATAGTAAGCAAATAATAATAATAATAATAATAATAATAATAATAGTAGTAAAAATAAAAAAAGATCCGACCAACAAAATACCAAAAAATAAAATTTTTTTATAATAATATCAACTCTCCAAACATTACACTAACAAGTACAAAAAAAAATTCCATGCAACCAACAATTACAAATTGGCATACAAACTCCCTGACGAGGAGAATAAAAAAAATTGAAATTAAAAAAAGGACCAATCAAAAAGCCACATACCTCATGAGGAGGAAGAGAAGACAAGATTGAAAGTTTTTCCCCATCAAACTCAACAAGTAATTCGAAAACCAAGAAAAAAAAGTTATATACATATATATGTGTATATATATATATATATATATATGCACATAGAGAGAGAGAGAGAGAGAGGAGGGGGAAGAAGGTAGGAGAAGAAGGAAGGGAGAAGAGGGAACCGCTTACCAGTGGTGGGAGACGGTGATCGACCGTGGGAGGCGGGGAGGGGGTGGGGCAAGCGGGAAACATAGGCAAGGGAAGAGTGGGTTGGGGGGGGAGAGAGGGAGAGGAAAAAGAGAGGAGGAGAAAAATAGGTACTAATGATTTTAACTCTGGATGGCGATCGTTAAAAAGGAGTTGTGCATGTCAATCAGTGGTCGATTTTTTTATCACGAATATGCAAACTTTAGAACACTTGCGACGAATATATTTGCGATCCTATAAGCGGTCACTAATTTCTTTTTGCCAATCGCTCAAGATTTCTTCCCATATTTGCCCACATTTCTAGTAGTGCGAGTCGTACTCGAACAAGTTAAAACTAGGTTTATTTTACACCTAGCCACATTGGGTAAAGTTGGTGAATCAACCTCGATTGGGTTATCATATTAGCATAGAGATCAAATCGAGTTGAATTTATGACTTGTTCAGATTTGAGATTGAACTCGAGCTTAAAAAAGCTCAGCTCATATATATTTAATAATATTTTTATTATATTTTATTTTAAATTTTTTATTATATCGAATTATTGGTGAGATAAACTTAAATTTAAATTCTTTTTTTATATAATCAAGCTTAAGCTCAAATTCGAGTTTATATAAAATTTGAAATTGTTATCGAGCCTAGCTTGAATTCTTGAATAATTTAAAAGCTCGGCTCGTTTTATGCCTAACCACGTAAAGTTGGTGAAGCAACTTGGATTGGGTTATCATATTAGCGCAAAGGTCGGACTGTTTACCCCATTCGCTCTAAATCATGCTAATCTCTCTACATTTGGGATCAGTAACAGGAAGGGGCAGAGAAATGAGTTATTTTCCTACCCACTCTTGTCTTCTCTCTATCTCCAATTCAAGGCTCCACCCCCTCAGAAGCCTCATTTTCCTCACAACATCCTCTCATGGTCAAGGAAACCCTAGACGTCATTCCATGTTCAGAGCTTCTTCGCGGGCTCCACTCATCGTTTGTTCTTCCACAAAAAACTCTTCTTGTGGTCCAATCCCTGCTGGCGATGGCATCCCAAGGTTTTGTACTATAAACTACTGGATTCCTTTGCTGTAAATGGTTTTAAAATCACTCGACCCTGTTTGGTTGCTGAGAAAATTGAAGGGGGAAAGGGAATCAAAGTGTTTAAAATTAAGCTCAATGAAGTGGGTGCAGCTTTCTTTTTTAAGATCCCAGTCTTACTTTAATCTTTTTTTTTCCTTTCATTCTCTCTGAAAAACCAAAGCTTCTTGTTTTATTTCTTAAAGCTGTTGATGCGTGCATGTTTATGAGTTAATAAAAGTGGTAGATGAAATTGCATGAGTTAATAAAGGTGCATGTTGATGCTTGCATGTTTAAATTGGTAGATGAATGACTTCTGGGTTTGTTTCAAATTGAAATTGCGTATGGTCTTTTGATGTTGGAAACTGGTATTTGTTCCTAATTGTTGAGGTTGATGGGGATGGGGATGGGATGTGTCACAGACAAAACAATTAAACAACAGAAACAACTCTCGCACCCACCTTGTGTATACCTATATAAGCGAACAAATATAGCAAATCCGCAAATATATGGAGACATAATAATGTAATACCAAGCTATCCAAAAAAAATAAAAAAAATTTAAATACCAAGATGAAGAGAGAGGCAACAACACTGAATATACGTGAAAACCTCTCCATTAAGAATCATGGGACCTAAGTCTACCTAAATATTCCACTATCAAAGAACGATTTGTATTACAATTTGTTCTCTCTGGTTGAAACTAGAGGCATTCACCAACATTAAATCTCAAGAACAAAATTTTTGGTAAATAAGAATAAGAGAAAATTTTAGAACAATCTCACATATATAGCAGTCCTGTTCTTCTCAAATTTGGCAGTGTTAGAAAGCTCCAAACATTATCTCCACCATTCAGATTGAAGATCCAGTGTTTGGAAGCCACTGTCAAAATTTGAGGTCAATCCAACGGTGGATCATCTCCCATTTGCTTTTTGAAGATTGCTGCACAGAGTGAAACATTCTCCACTTCACCTTGTATTTTCTCCCATGTCTGCTGTTGCTCTCTCTCTCCTTTGTGAACAAAAAACCGATTTCTTAACCTCCTTTGGCTCCCTAAAGGGCCTTAAGTTGGGCTAAGATATTTCACCAAATTGGGCCAAGTTTAATAACAATTAAGCCCATAACTTTGGGCTAATCTCCTCCAACATAGGAGGGACAACCCAACAGATGGTGTTGTCTGAAGACGTGAATTTGATTGAATTTGTCCTTTGTTTTGGCATGGATATCTCCATTAATATTCCTAGTTTAAGAAAGATTCATTGAATTTCTCTAATTGACATTGAATTGATAACTTTTACATAAAAACCAAGGGAACACCTTGTGTATAAATTGTAATTGTTCAAAAAATAATCACATACAAGATAATTCATTCAATAGAGGAACCTTACCAGTTACATATGAATATATGTTGGAAATGGATGAGTGAATTGATTGAACATTAATTTATCAAATCTTGTAGGTTTAGTATTTGAATGGCTAATTGCATTATGTATTCATTGTAACACTTTTATGGAGTTTATACTAGCGGGTTCTTTCAGAACAAGAACTGTTGTTATCAAAAGTTCAGGGTAATATGTACATTGTTTTTGCAGCAACTTTTGCATAATAGAAGGTCCAGAGACCGTTCAGGATTTTGTTCAAATGCAGCTGCAGGAAATCCAAGACAATATAAGGAGCAGACGCAATAAGATCTTTCTCCTCATGGAAGAGGTGAATTTAATAAAGTTGACTGAAAAGTTTTCACTTAATGAAGCCATTTCTGCCAAAGATTTGGCTATTTGAAGACACCTCATATTATACATTTAACTTTGTTGAACTTTTAATATTCTCAACATCAATTTCTAGGTTCGAAGGTTACGTGTACAGCAACGGATAAAGAGTGCTAAAGTTGTTGATGAGAATGGTGAGGAGGAAAATGAGATGCCCGACATCCCATCATCAATTCCATTTCTCCCTCATGTGGTGATTCTCAAAACATTCTTGTAAACGAGTTTCGGATTTTTCCTTTGGCAAACTATATGAACAATTTGGCCAACCCCACAAAGCACCCATGTCGTGTATTAATGGAAGTTATGATGACAATATTAACTGAACAGATTCCATGCATTGTGGAACCTGTGAGATATGTTGTAGCTAGCTCTTTGGGGTTATGTTTCTGGCCCAGGAAAAAAAAAAAAAAAAAAATTGAAAACTAAAGATGATTTTCAAATTTGAGCATTGCATTTCATTGAGGATTATCTCCAAAATTGGTACAAGTTCAAATATCTTGGTGGAATTGTTTTTCATAATTTCATGCTTTTTAACACCAAAAACTTTGTGCTTTTTTAGAAGATGTGTGTGTGCGCGCCTACACTACTTGGTTATTCTTTGATATGGTAAAACTTTTGCATTTTGGAGATGATTATTGAGCTAACCTCATGGATCCTCTTTTGAAATAGACGCCGAAGACATTGAAGCAGCTCTACCTCACGAGCTTTTCTTTCGTATCTGGAATAATTGTCTTTGGGGGCCTTCTTGCACCAGTAGTAAGCAAAAGTGATACTTTTCATTTTATTTTCACCATTTGGCCTTGTTGGCTATCAGCAAGTTTTATATTCCATCAACTTTTTTTGCTCTCTCTCTCTCTCTCTCTCTGAAATTTGAATCATCTCTAGTATTCTTTCAAACCAAATATTTGTTTTAAGGTAATTTTCTGCTTTGACAAAGAGCTCAAGATTTTCTATTGAAGTGGTGGGGGTCCTAGAGGAGAGAATGTAACTAGTTTCTTCATATATGTTCCTTGTGTTCTAGGTGCCTGGGTCCTGCAAAAAATGGAGACAGCTGTGTGTGTGAGGGTAGAGTAAGGAAAGGGATGGCAATATTGCCTTTTATAGATAGTTTGCTTCGGTTCCATCTATATAGGTTTTGGCTTTTGGGCTTAGAGTGACTGGCAAGCTTTCTTTTAATTGACATTATGAGATCATGTATTTATTATTTATTTATGTCTTTTACATGAGGAGAACTTCAATATAAATGTGGGGATGGGATGAGATTCGTCTAACCCACGGCATTCTTATTCTCATGCAAATTACAATTAAAAAGATGGGCTCTTTTCTTTCTAGCCAATTATTTGGATGTTAAGAATATTTTAGGGACGAATGAACCTATGACAAAAAACTTGTTTGGAATTAATGTTTTGTTGGATTGAGTTTAAGAATATCTTTAGATTAATATACTTAAAACAACTAATTTCAAGGCAAGTACTGATATTGGTAGTAGACTTCCTCTATTTAGTTTATTTTGGAGAAATATTTAAATCTTTCACTTTGGAATGTGCATGGCAAATTTAGAAGTGGTTGTGGATAGCTAAAATGATGGTGGAAATGTTATTTCGTAAAGAGTGGTCATAAAATATAAAAAATCTGATGCATGATAAGAGATTGAGCATTTGAAGAGTAGCGCAATCATGTTATGATGCTGTTATTAGGTCTGTCAATAGTATGGTTTGGATAGCTCAAAGCCTCAGAATGTTTATATTGGGAAAGAAGTAATGGTGAATCATAAAAAAAAAAAAAAAGGAAATGTTGACTTGCTGAGGCAGAAAAAAAAAATAAAAAAATAAAAAATAAAATAAAGAAAATGCCAAAAAGGACCAAAAAGTATTGCTACCCATTGCAGATATTTTTTTTGAGCTGCTAGCTGTTTACAAATGTAATTTTTGCAGAGTATATAAAAGTTGACAGCCCTGCTGATTTTATTTCTGTTTCATTTTATTGTCATTTCCTTTAAAGGTGTGTTTTATATGGGGTTAAAAATTGAGTAAATGTTACAGGGGTGACTCTAAACTTTTTACTTGTACAACTTTTTGCCCCGTACCCTACATCCTGAGAAGTTAAAGTTTCACTGCTCGAGAGGGCAAAATATTAACCTGTTTAAAAATTTATAAAGTACACCTATCATAACTAAAATTGGTGAAATTTTGCAGGGGTAACGTTTAGCACCTTTTGACCTTGTACCAGGTGCATTTTATGTTGAATATAAGTTGTAATCTTGGCTAAACTATTACTGTTTCATGCGGCAGCTGGAGTTGAAATTAGGCTTAGGAGGCACCTCATATGAAGATTTCATCCGTAACATGCATCTGCCTATGCAATTAAGGTACTTGCTAGATTTGTTTGGGTTCCTTCTGTTGGAAGAATTTAACAGATAGAACTCAGAATTTTTCAAATTTTGCCCCAATATTATTAAATTATTTAACTGTGTCTTTTTTTAAATCATTATAGCTTATGGTATTATTTTCCTAATTAAACTTGTTGACCTAATTACACTTGTTTATCTTCTCAATTTAGTCAGGTCGACCCTATCGTAGCATCTTTTTCAGGTGGAGCAGTGGGTGTAATTTCGGCTCTGATGATACTTGAAGCAAACAATGTTGAGCAACAAGAGAAGAAAAGGTGCAGATATTGCCATGGAACCGGTAAGTTTTAAGTTGTTTTGATTTGTGTGCAACGTTTTCTTGCCTATTGAAAAGACCCATTTTCCATCTCTGGAATCTATTAAAAACACCAGTGGAGCTTTGTTCTTGTGAAACACTCTTCTCTAATTTGAGTGGTTCGGAGTTGCATACCTTAGATTCTTGTACAATCAAGGTATACTGACGTGATGTTGGCTGATGGTCATATGTATTGCAATAATTATCACTACAACGGAAACTTCAAATTCCCTCATTATAGGATTTCTAGTTTTATCTGATTATAGAAGACTCTAGGTTGTTTTTAGAATTTAATGTTGCTATTCATTCTTGGATTGGCACTTGGTAGTACCAACTCAATTAACCAGTACAAGGAATCTGATTACTGGATGAATATCTTGCACCACACCAGATATTATTAAGCAGATAAGATTTAAATCGTGATCCATCCTTTGAGGGGCGCAAGTTATAGTTCTTAATAGTTATATAAGACTTTTTCATACGATAGGGAATCCTTTTCCTGGTAAGCTAGCAAGTGCACTAGATTTCATCTGGTTGTATGATTCCTTGAACAGGATACTTGGCCTGTGCCCGCTGTTCAGCAAGTGGTGTTTGCTTGAAAATCGAACCCATTTCAGTATCTGTCCTTTCTGATCGCCCATTATGTGCACCCACTACTCAAAGGTGTTTAAACTGCTCGGGTGCTGGAAAGGTATGTAATTTCCAATTATTTCCAACGTTGTGGGACCTTAACGGCATTAACAATCATTGAGGATATAGAGCAGATACAAGTGTAACTAATCTATGAGAAACTAGGGCCTGTTTGGTTTATGGTTTTGAAACCAGGTTTTTATTTTCAAAATCAAAAATCCTGTTTGTGATTATTTTTCTCGCCTAGACATTGGTTTTGAAAATGTTATATATTTAAAATGTTAAAAATAAGTCATATATTATATATTAAATTAATGGATATATACCATAATCGAATTAAAAATAATTAATTTATTGTATTTGATAAATAACTAATTGATAATCTATTGTATTAGACAATTCTATTAAAGACAAGTGTTTTTTTTCTTTTTCAAATGCACTCTATTTTTATTTTTTTACATAGTAAATTAATTATAAAATAATTATTAGATGATAAAAGCAATTAATTTATTGTATTAGATGATTAACTTAGTTTAATTTATTAGATTGATTAGATATTTTATTTTATTTTATAAATTATAATACTGATTAAAAACTTATTGCATTAGATTAATTAGATAGTTTATTGTATTTTATAAATTAGATTTCATTATAAATTAGATAATTAATTTAAAAATATATTGTATTAGATAAATTTGATAACCATGACAAGGGACCGCCAAAAGGCTACGCCAACAAAGATCTTCCCTATCTGATTTGCCCTTCTATGCGAACTGGCGATCTGGTTGTAGAATTCGGTGTTCATGTCACCCTCCTTTAACCACATAAATTCTCGATTTTTGCCTCACGCTGATCTCTTCTATCTTTGCTAATTGTCCAAACTTTAATTTCATGTCCAACCTTGCCAGTACCTTCTCAATTTCCAATTGTCCTAGCTCTTCCTTTTGATAGGTGTTGGGAGAGTGTGCGGCGGAGGTGGTGGTCAGGCTGCAGTGGATGGTGGGTGATGATTGATTTGTGGCAGTGGTGGTTGGGGAGGAAATTGAAAACTTGAGTAAACATCTTTTTTCTAGTTCCCATAATTTTTAAAAATTTTGAAAATAGTTTTTCATTTTTTTGGAAATTGAAAATTAGAAAAAAGTTTACCAAATGATTTTTCCTGTTCAGTTGTCAAAAAAATATATATATATATAATGGAAATAAAAAACTGAAAAGTGGAAGTTTTGTCAAATAGGGCCTTAACAAACATATAGAGCACGGTTTCCTTAGCTAATATGAGACCCACCATTGGGCCACTTTATCCTTGAAGTTCTTTGCCAAAAGTCACATATTCTCGAATATGAATGGGCCAGGGGCCCACTTGATGTCCCCACACATTTCAAGATGGAGAGGTGCTTTGAGACTCTAGGTAATAGGCCATGGGTTGACTCCCTGAAGAGCTCCCATTCATTGTGAGACAGGGACTGGTGGCAAGACATTAGGAGTGGACAATAAAGCAAGGTTCCAGGAGCATATAACACTAGCCTCTGGACCCAAGGGTTGGCCTAGATTTGTTGGCAATGTTTACTATGAGGTGGGTAGAGGAGAAAGGGTTGATTCTTGGAATGACCTGTGAATTGAAGAAAGGAGGTTGCATGGAACTGACATGTAGAGTTCCAAGAATCTTTAGTGTAGCTGTGAGGAGGTATGGCATAGTCTTGGACTTCATGGAGATTCACAAAGGTGAGATAACATAGAATTTTTGATGATAAGGAATCTAAAAGATTGATAGATGGAGGAGCTTGCAAGTTTGTTGACCAGATTATATATGGCAGAAATGGGGGCAGATAAAGATGGGCTAAAATGGAACATCACTTGGCTATGATGGGGAGGTTAAGGGTGAGTCTGACTGGAAGAAGGTTTAGAGTTCATGGGCCCTGTCTAGGGTGGCATTTTTCGTATGGAGCATGCTTCGTAAGAAGGCACTTATGATTGACAATGTCATCAGGAGGAGAATGTAATAGTGGATTGGTCCTATCTATCTAAGTAGGGAGTGGAGTGCATTGACCATTTGTTTGTGTATGATTGGGCTAGCGAGTTGTGGAGCCTTGTCCTTGCTTGTTTTGGTATTCTTTGGGTGTTCTCTTGAGAAGCGAAGAACACTATCTAGGAGGGTTGGGGGGAAGGATTCAAAAGAATAGGAGCAAAGCCTGGTGGTTAATCTCATATTGCTTCACATTGCACATTTGGGGGAAGGAGCAAACGATCAAAAGATGTTTATGGGATGAGGAGTCTTCTTTGTTTAGGCTGAAGAGCGTGCTTTTTGAGATTATAAATAGCTGGGTTTCAGATGGCATAGAACCAGATCTAGTCTCCTCACAATTTGTAGAGAATATATATAACTAGCTTTAGATGATTTGTTTTCCTTTGAGCTATGTAGTTTTGTACCGAGGCAGAATTGCCTTGATGCCTTATTGTAATTTTCTTAGTTATCCAACCCCCCGGGCCCCCCCACCAAAAAAAAAAATAAATAAAAAAAATAAATAAAAATGGTTGTGTATTTATTTTTTGTGCGGAGTTCATACTAACTAGCAGATGTCGTAATGGCTGCAATTTACGGCTGGTGCTCATCCTACTTCCTTGGGGTTTTCTTCCTCCAAGGGATAGAACCATACCGTTACACTTAAATAGAATTAACAAAACAAGCTATAGTTTCATCCTCTAGTTAATGTATTACTGCTGCAAAATTGCTTTCTAAATCTGTTGTTACAACTATATTCTTGCTAGTTGATTGGGTCCTGCTGACTAGTTAAGTTTGGTGGTTTTTGCTCTCTAAGGTAATGTGCCCAACATGCCTTTGCACGGGGATGGAAATGGCAAGTGAGCATGATCCAAGAAAAGATCCATATTACTAGAAAAGATTGAAGATCGATTCTTTTGCTTACAAAGTTTGTTTTGTTTTGTGTAACTCTGAACGTTAAATACCTCTCTCTCTCTATCTCTCTCTCGGTAAGATTAAATTTAGTAAAACTGAAAAAATCTTGTACAAACTAAAAGGTTGCTTGGATTGGATGGGGATAATCAAAATGAAAAGAACCTTCCAATGTCTTAGATAAATTAAGGTTGTAAATCAGTCGAACCGAATGCCAGTATGTTTAAGTTTATATGTTACATTTATTAGCAAGTTTGAGCCAAGCTTTGAGGGATAGTGTCTAATATTGTTATATATATTGGCAAGCTTGAGTTCAAGTAAAGTATGTTCACTAGCCTATAATCGAGTTTGTTTATAAGTCAGTTAAAGGACAAACTTAATATACGAATACCTTTTCTAATTTAATAAATAAATTTTAAATTAACAAACAAGAAATTATGACTATTCTAACTTATTAAGCAGTGAACTCATTAAAGCCTAATCTTAACTAATTTAATTAGATGTATATTCTTACTCTTAATTAAGTACGTTTATGAGTATATAAATGACTATGCTAAAGATTGAGAAGTGAGTTTTTAAAAAATATTTTCGCGACCATTATCAAACTAAGTTCACCTTTATTTGAGTTTGGTTTGTTTATTTATTGAATTTAAAAAATATGCTCAATCTAATTCACTTGCCTCATCCAACGAATATAAATAAGCTCTTAACAAGTATGTTTGCAAATGGTTTATTGAATTGTCATCTCATTTATAGCCTTAAATAGAATGGACTTGGACAGGTAGATAATAGCAATTTGTACAAAAGAACAGCTATTTAGGAGACTTGTACAGAGAGATTGTAGCAATTCGTACAAAAGAATAGCTATGTAATCAGAGAGGAAGGAAATAAATAGCTGCAAGCTAGACTTAGCAACTACAGAAGACAATAGAGTCAAAACCAAACATCCCTTGACTACAACTTTTAACCATACCTTTCAATGTTTTTTATTCCCCAACTTTTACCCTCTAAAAAGTTGAAATTTAACTTCAATATTGAGTATTTATTTTTGTTGCATGAATGTAAGGAGGAATGGGTGTGGAGTTTAACTAAAGATGGGATATTCTTGTTAAAGTTTGCATCTTTTTTGTGTTTGGAGGAAATTATTGGATATATCGAAAGGCTTATTGTGATGGAATTTTTTGACCAAATTTGTGGAGATTCATTACTGGAAAAAGGACATTTAGCTATCGCCATAAGTAGTCACTAAAGGAGGGCATTAGTCACTAAAATATTTTAGTGACTGCGTGCCGACTGCTAACAAGGAAAGGCAAATGTGTCATTGTCAATACTTATTAACGATCGTTGAAAGAATTAGGGATTGTATTGGCGACCGCCGATGGTTTTGTTGCCTAAGTTATTAGCGACCGCTAAAATCTTATTTATAGTGATTGCTAATGATTTTTGACACCTTGGGGGGAAGGCATGGTGGCAGTCCCGCCAAATCTTTAACGAACGCCTTAGTCTTACTAGCGATCGTTTTCGGTGATCGTTAAGTGTTATTAATTTATTTTTTACTTTTTTTTTCCTACATATGAAAGTATAAGCGACTGTCTCTAATTATTAGTGTTCGCTTTCGGCAGTTGCAATAAGCTATATATACATATATATTCAATTATGTAATATGAAAGTGGTAGATTGGATTTCTAGGGTAGCAATTGGTTTGTATTTTTATTCATTTTTTTCTATTTTTGTTTTTTATTTTATCTCTTTTATGTGTTTTATGTTTTTAAAATCTCAAAATAAGGGAAATAGAAAACATATTTGGTTTGACATTTTTTATTTTTTTTTATGTTTTCAAAATTTTCTTCTTTTGTGTTAAAAACGTTTAAAAAGATCTTTTGCCACTTCATATTTTATGTGTAAACCCATTTTTTGTTTTCTAAAATAGATTTTGAAAATATGAGCAATCAAATATATTTTGAGCTATTTTTCTTGTTTTCAAAAACTTAAATTAGAGAATGAGCTCAAAACAAGTACACCAGATGACACCTAAATGTTTGAAAGATGGATTGAATGTGGATTTGATGAGAAGTATGATAGCTATTTTATGGGCATTATGGATGGCGAGAAATGGGAAAATTTTTAGTTTAGTTGAGGTGGTTCGAAGTATATTTTATTAAAAGCTACTAATTTTTTCAATATTTCGTGTATGTTTAGTAATTTTGATGCAAAGTATCTAAAGGTGAGAAAGCTAAAATGGAGGAAGGTGTGGTGATCAATAATTATGAGATAGTTTCAAAATCCTATACGATGTCATTAACATGCTTGAAGGCTATTAATTGGGTCAAAATTTTGAAGTTCATAAGGGTGACATTCTAACCGATAGTTGTTGGTAGTTAAATACTTGAAGAAATCTAAATTGTGTAACTGGTATGTGAAAAAAATATATTTTGAGCTCGAAAGTTAGTTTGATAGAGTTTTATTATTGTTGTATTAGAAAAGGGTCCAAAAAATTAGTTCAAGAAGCTCATTACGGAGCTAAATATGTAAGGACGACAGAAAATTTTATGAATGAATGTTATATTTTGTGGTTGCTCGGGAAAAAAAAAGATAAAGTGATGATAAATACACTTCATTTTTAGTTTTTTTTTTTTTTTTGTTCATATCTCCTCTTGCAATGAATATTAATTTTTGGAGTGTCAAAATTTAAAAAGTAGAGTATATCTATCATTTTCTTAAAAAAAAAAAAAAAAAAAGAACACATCATTACCAAACACGAAGACTAATAGGTAGCAAAACTCCAAGCATAAAAAGTAGTCCAGCTTTTGGAAAAACTGAAATTTTTCTTTAGTGGCACAGAGAGTAAACTGCTGTAAGGTATTTGCTTTGCCTGGTTTTTTAGGACAGTTTGCCCCCACCTAAGTCTCGGGGGAGGTCCTCTGAAGCCAAGTCCTTATTCCATTTCTTGCGGAATAGTGGGCATGAGGAGAAACCTTAAAGCGTTGGTGCTTCACTAAGGTGAATCACTGGGAGTTATCGTTTGGAAAGTCTCTTTCACCTTATGAGTACAACTTGACATTGCCGTGGATGTGCTATTTTACTTATTACCCGTGTAAAATCTTGTCGACTTTCTTTAGTTTAATTTTTAATACAAAGTAAAGAGTGAATTGGGTATGGATTTAAAAATTAGTACGTGAATATAATAATTTAAAAAAAAATTAACACTTTGAAATGAAAAAATTTATTTTAATAATATTCTTGAAATGAAAATATTTATTTTGAAATGAAAATATTGCTTGATTGTTGCTAGAGGTATAAACGTGCGTGCTGTGCCGTATCGTGCCATTCAGCGTCTATGCTAACCGTGTTTCGTGCCCTTTCCTACTGTGCCTTGTTTACTTCATCGTGCCATAGTGTGCCATGTCGTACCGTGCTTTAGCCGTGCCGTGTAGGGCTATTTTTCTTTATCGTGCCGTGTCGAGCCGTGCCTTTTTAAATCGTGCTGTGTCGTGTCGTGCTAATTAATTAATTCGTACGGTGCCGTGCTGACATATTAAGTTAATTGGGTTGTGTCATACCGTGTCTATTTTTCTTATTTCGTACCATTGATTTTTTGTGGATCAACATTTGGTATGATTGATGGTCCCGACAAACTTCATCACATGAACATGTGCAAAACTCATGCAAATTTTGAAAAAAATATAACACTTTTGACATTAAGTCTCCAAACCTCATCATGTGATTATTCCCAATCAAAACTCAACTTTGTCCTTAATATGATAACTATGAAATACAAGTGAGTTCGTAGTGAACAAAAGATAGCATGATAAGAATGAATAAATGATCTAAGTAAAATAATAATACCAAGTTCAATCATGCACCCTGAAAACAGCACCCCATAGACAACCAAACACCCTCCAACTAGTTTCCACAGCACTCCCATTAACAACAGTACAAAAATCCAAGTGCGAAAAACAGAGAAGCGAGAAAGAGAGGGTGGAGATTATCTCAAAGTATCCTTATTAGCTATGTACAGACCTAAAAAACAAACTTGAAAATAAAAAGAACAGAAAAAAAGAAAAAATAAAATAAGAAACAAGAGTTAGTGATGAAAAAGAAAATATAAAAAGAAAAAAGAAAAAAAAACGAAACTTAATAAATAAAAAAGAAATAAAAGCAATAAGAAAATAAAAGAAATGATATTGTATTCCATTGATAATCAAACACTGAGTACATAAGATAATTACAAGAATCGCAGCTCAATCAAAATCAAAAGTACAACATCATAAAAATAGATAACAGTTTTAGGTCTACAAAAGATCATACAATCATGCCTTACACCTAAAATGACACAAAATATATCTTGTGCCATCAAAAAGATCCAATGTCTCTAATCATAGAATAAGAGATAATTACTCTAACTTGACTAAATAGGATTTTAATAGGCTTGTTTGTTTCAAAATAAATTTTTGATTCATTCTTAGCCCAAATGTTCACATATATTCATTAGTTTAATCATTGGGTGATCAAGAGCACAGACAAACTATAGGTTTAGGCTAATTGAAGGTGAATACAATACAATCATAAGATGAGTGCTGCACAATTCCAATTGGAACAATAATGGGATCCTCAAAAAGCCATTGGCATTAACCATTGCAACTATTTAATTTATATACTCAAAACATATAAGAAAGTCTCTAATTTAATCATTATCAATCTTGATAGTAAGTAATCCAAACAAAAAAAATTTATAATGTTGATGAACAATTAGTGTTTCTTCTTGACCCCAGTTTCACCCATATACCAAAAACATATATATATTCTAAGGCCAAACATATGTTGGAAACCAAATCAAAATGAATTTACAAACTAATAAGAAGAATATATCAGTTAATTACTTTCCAATTAGAGGTTTACCTAAGATATATTCCATAAATAATCATTCACTATGTAACCGGTACCCCGCCCAACTTCCGTGCTTGTGTCGTGCCCTGTCATGCCCATCCTACTTCCATCTCGTGCCATGCCCGGTAAACTTCTGTGCCCATACCGTGCTTTAATCGTGTCTTATGCCCCCTCTCATTTTGTGCCTTGCCCTTTAAAGATCGTGTCATCCCGTGCCGTGACATCACAACTCCCGTGCCATGTTCGTGTTGTGCGGGGTCAATTCGTGCCCTTGTGCAAAAAACGTGCCCACTTAGACGGTGCCGAGTCGTGTCGTGCCAAGATTTTACCGTGCCAAAGGTGAGTTGTGCCATCTTCGAAAGAGCCATGCTGGTGCCATGCCTGTGCCGACCCGACTCGTTTGACACCTCTAATTGTTGCAATGGGGCTGCATAGATTGTGAGTGAGGAACAAGAAGGTCATGTAGGAGAGAGACATGAGCCAACGAAGCTTACAATTAGTGGATGCCATGGCATGGTATTCTGCTTTAGCAACAAGATACTATGTTTTGCTTTTTAGTTCACTAGGAGATTAGGCTCTGAACTAGGGTAAAGAAAAAACTTGTAGTGGAATTGCGTGTCATGGGGCAATTGGCCTATTTGAATAAGAGAAGGCATAGATTTGAAAATCACAAGATAATGGAAATAGGATGCCATGATAAGAGGTACCCTTGGGGTACTGGTTAAGTCGAAGAGTAGCATCTAGGTTTATCAAGGGGTTGAATTTGCTCTAGTCTAACTTGAATCAGATCAAATAATGTTATACCAGATCCACTCAATTAAATTCCTGACCCAACAGGTCCAGAATCATGGGTTTAAGAACTAATGGATCTGGATTCGATTGATCCTCTAGACTGATTATTTTAAAAATAAAATATTAAAAACAAAAAAATTTTAAAATATTTGAAAAATAAAAAAATTTGCATGAAATAAAATAAATTATTTCAACTATTTTACTCTACTATATATGCACATATATATATATATGAAGCAAACATGAATAATTATAATATAAACATATATATTTAAGTCTTTACTTGTATCAGTTTTGCTTTCTCACCACTATCCTAATTTTCTTCTTGGTGGTGCCAAATGGATCACAATCTTCTTTTTCAGATGATAAGATTGTGACCTCGAAATAGGCATCTCGAGGGAAAGAAGAATTTTCCGAAGGTGGTCTATGTAAAGGCAAAGCTATTTTAACTACTGATAAAACAAACATAGAAGAATTACTTGAATTAATTTTTTTTTTAAACCAGAATTAAGTCTAATTTTTTGGATAAAATCAGTTGATCCTGGATAGACTTCCTAACTCATCTCCACTTTCATTTCTCTTCCCCAATCACTAGTGATTACACTTGAAAAGTGTAATTATAAACTCCATAACTTAGTATTAGAAGCATACATCACTTAATAATTTACAAGTTTTGTTAATCTTTGTCACTAATTTGTTTTATTCTCTTTAATTCAGAAAAAAAGAGGAAATAATCGTAATTAGCAGTGATGAAGATGATGAGAATAACAACAACGAGCCTTCGGTGTGCACTCAAAGAGCTCTGATTCAAACTAGAGCAAGAAAAAAGAGAGAAAAGCAAAACATGAAGGTAGAGTAAACATTGTAGTCTGGACCACTGCAACATGAACCGAGGATATCAACACACAATGGTCCGGATCGTAGGCACAGGTAGTCCGGACCATTGGGTACTTTTGGGAGCCGTTTTGTAATCTTTTAGAATTTTGTGAAGGGCTTTATAAATAGAACCTTTAGGAGGATGTTTTAGGAGTTCGTTCCAGCCATCGTATAGATTATTTTACAGAGTTTTTTTTTTTTTAATTTCTTTTCATTGTTTTAAAGAATGTTCTTGCATATTCTTGGAGTTTTCGTTGGAGCATTATCAACATTGATTTCTTTTTGCATTATTTTGAAGTACGGTATTTAAATTTTCAGTTTAATTTGATGAATGTTATTTCTCATCTTGTTTTTATTTTTATTGCTTATGTTGTTTTTAATTCCATGTTAGCCTAAAATCCTAGTTCTTGATTCAATGAATCAAGGAAGGTTGGATTATTATGAGCTTTGTGATGTGCGTAGGTCTACGTGTGTTGTGTGAAAACGTACACATCAATCAGAGTTGTGAATGAAAAGTTATTTCCGGAAAACAGACAGGGTGTTGTGCTGGACACTTGCAGTGATTTGCACATTTAAGCTTCAAATTTGCTTTTCTTGAATTGTTTTCCTTCGATACTCCTACAAAATACACAAAAGCAATATAAATACTCAAAGACTAATAAAAAATGAATTTTACTTGATAAAATGTTCAAAAAAAGAGTGTGAAATGATGTTAAAATCAACAATGATTGTGCGCAATCAATCACATTCAATGTAATCACTAATAAGGATTTTTGAATTCTAAAAATTTCTTCTATATTTTTGAGATGAATGTATTAAATCTAAACCTTAATATTATCAAAATAATATCTTCCGATTTTATAATCTTAAACGTGAATATAAAACTGAGTTAGGGAGAATTTTATAAGCTTTTATGAAAATATCTTTCCGATCTATTTTTCCTTTACGTGAAACTTAGATTCTGAGAATCGTTACAAATACTTAACTAGGTTTAGGAATATCTATGTGACTTTTAAATACCAAAAATATCCCATAGATCTAGTATTCCTAAAACTTTTTCCTTTCTCTTTTTAGGATAAATCGACTAGATGGTTTAAGCTTTTGCAACCTAACTCTATTAACTTTTGGAAAGAAATGCAATCTAAATTCCTCAAGAAAAATTTCCCTCTAAATAGATGGATGCTATTCAACACCAAATTTTGAATTTTGTTTCTCATACTGGTGAAACCTTTTATCAGTGCTGGGAAAGGTTGAAAACTCTTTTACATTCTTGTCCACACCATGGATTCGAGGTCTGGCATCTGGCTAATATCTTCTATGGATCCTTAACACCAAAACTTAAACAATTCGTGGAAACAATGTACAATGGTCAATTCTACAATAAAACCCTTGAGGAAGCTTATAAATATTTTGAATTTCTAGCTGAGAATGCACAAACATGGGAGACTACAGGATCCTGAAACTCTCAATTTGCTATTACAACACCTACCAAGGGGATACACTAGTTGAGTGAATCCGATGATCTAAAGGGAAAAATAGCAACACTATCACGGGAAATTGAGACCTTAAAAATCAAAAAGGAAACACCAACCATCAAGGAACCTATGGCAAGCGTCTACTACCTTACGTGTGATAGCCAAGCACATAAGAATGACGACTGTCGAAACATCCCAGTTTGTCGAGAAGTGGTTCAATGCCCAAAAACTAGTGAAATGCCTATTAATGCCATAAATCAATTCCGTCCACCATATTAGGAACAAAATTAAAGGGGAAATCCATTTTCTGAAACCTTGAATCCAGGCTGGAGGAATCATCCTAACTTTGGATGGAGAAATGATAGAGCATCAATGCCTTAGCAGTTTTATTCTGCTCCACCTTGACCTATTCCATAAATTCCTACCCATAACCCAGGACCGTCTCAAAACATAGGACCATATCCAAATACACAATTTCCTTCTAATAAGCGGTCCACCAAAGAGACTCTTCAGCAATTCATGGCTACACAATCTACATTGTAAGCCCAAAATAATCGAGTAATGGATGGCATAAAAGAAAAACTGACTTTTATAACCTAAACACTAAGTAATCAGTAGAAAGGTCAGTTGCCCGCTCAACCACGTCCAAATTCATCTGCTCAAGTAAATCAAGCTGAAGGATCTTTCAATGCTTAAAATAATCTTGAACAAATTCAAGTTGTCACGACGCTTAGGAATGGTAAAGTAATTGAGCCTGGGAAAGAGTTGGAACCTAAGCCGATAGTGAAAGATCAAACACAGACGAAAATACAAGTGACATTAAATGAGAATGAGAGAAAATAGGAAAAAGATATAGGAGAAAAGAAGGAAAAAGAAAATGAAAAAGAAGTAGAGATTACTTCAAGGGAATATGTTCTAAAACCACCATTTCCTCAAAGATTCCTAAAATCTAAGAGAGATACTCAAGGTGCAGAAATAGTAGAGGTTTTCAAGCAAGTTAAAATCAATATACCTCTAATTGATGCAATTAAGCAAATTCCTACATATGCCAAATTCTTAAAGAAATTATGCACAGTGAAAAGAAGGCTAAATGTGAAAGAGAAAGCCTTTCTAACTGAACAAGCTAGTGCTATACTTCATGGTCGTATACCTCCTAAATATAAGGATCCTGGATGTCCTGCTATTTCATGCCACATAGTTATTATATCAACCGAGCACTGCTTGATTTAAGGGCAAGTGTAAATTTAATCCCATACTCAATTTATGAACAATTGGGTTTAGGAGAAATAAAGCTATGAACAATTGGGTTTAGGAGAAATAAAGCCCACTCATGTGACACTTCAACTCACTGATAGGTCTATTAGAGTCCCACGAAGAATAGTTGAGAATGCATTAGTTCAGGTAGAGAATTTATTCGACACCTGTTATATTAGGCATCGAATGAATAGGGATCAATTGATAGAAATTTGGATTGAGGAAGAGAATCCAGGATGAACGCTTTTTTCAAACCATTCCTTGCTACTTCAAATTAACTTATCAATTATAGGAATGGATCAATGAAAATATCCTTTGGAAATATTGAATTTGAGACTGATATTTTTCATGTCAGTAAACAGCCAAATGAACAACCTGATATGCAATAGGTAGATTCTATAGAAACCATAGTGCAAGATTATATAGATCGGGAATTCATAAAGGATCCATTATAGAGAGCCCTTTCATTTAGTGAGGAAAATCTAACCTTTCCAACCCAAATAGTGGAGGTGCAAGTAATTTATAATTGGTTGGAGGTGTGTCCTATAATGTCTATAGGAAAATGGATACCAACTTTTGAACCATTGGGACCAATGTTAAATCAAGTTGAATCCTCTGAGTTGAAAGTTCCACAACCTAATAGGAAATCTCTTCTCAGTAACTTAAAGTATGAATTTTTTGGTGAAAATGAAACCTAGCCAGTAGTCATATCCTCTGAACTGACATCTGATCAAGAGAGTAAACTATTAAGCTTTTGTGAAGTCACAAGAAAGCTTTCGGTTGGTTAGTAGTAGACTTAACTGGTATTAGTCCACTTCTCTGTACACACTGAATTTATTTAGAAGATGATGCCAAGCCAGTTAGACAAATGTAAAGATGACTCAATCCGAACATGAAAGAAGTAGTAAGAGCTAAAATTACTTGATGTAGGAATCATATACCCAATCTCTAATTCTAAATGGGTAAGCCCTACGTAGGTGGTTCCTAAGAAATCAGGTGTTACTATAGTTCAGAATGAGAACAATGAGTTGGTTCCAACTCGAATTCAGACTGGTTGGAGAGTATGCATTGAATATAGAAAGCTCAATGCTGTAGTAAGAAAAGATCATTTCCCTCTTCCATTTCTCGATCAAGTCTTGGAAAGAGTAGCTGGGCGTGCATACTACTATTTCTTAAGATAATTATTTGGGCTATAATCAAATCGATGTTGCTTTAGAGGATTAAGTTAAAACTATGTTTACTTGTTCTTTTGGTACATTGGTTTATAAAAGAAGACCCTTTTGCCCTGTGCAATGCTCCTACTACTTTCAATGATGTATGATCAGCATTTTTAGTGAAATGGTAGAAGAAATCATGGTAGTCTTTATGGACGATTACTCCATTTATAGTGATTCCTTTGATCAGTGTTTAGAGAATCTTAATCTAGTATTAACCCGGTGCGAGGAGAAAAATCTAGCATGTAATTGGGAAAAAAGCCATATCATGGTGACTAAAGGCGTAGTCTTAGGTCGCATTGTTTCCAAAGAGAGCATTCAAGTTGATCAAGTTAAGGTAGAGTTAACTCAAAAACATCCCACTCCACAATCTATTAAGGACATTTAATCATTCATAGGCCACGCTCGATTTTATCAGCATTTCATTCAATCATTTAGTGAAATTTCAAAACCCTTATGTCGTTTATTAACACAAGAGGTATCGTTTGAATGGACACCACAATGTCAAGAGGCCTTTGAAAAACTTAAAACTTGTTTAATTACAGCACCTGTTCTTCAATGTCCTGACTGATCACTTCCTTTTGAACTTATGTACGATGCAAGTGACTATGCTATTGGTGTTGTATTAGGTCAAAGAAAGGATTAAAAAGGCACACGTTATTTATTATGCCAATAGAACCTTAACTGATGCTTAACGAAATTACATGATAGCTGAAAATAAATGCTAGCAGTTATCTTTGCCTTGAAAAATTTTGCTGCTATCTCATTGGTTCAACAGTTATAGTGTATACTGATCACTCTGTGTTGAAATACCTATTGACCAAACCAGAGGAAAAACTAAGGTTAATACGCTGGATTCTATTATTACAAGAGTTTGGCCTTGACATTAGAGATAAAAAAGGAGTTGAAAACGTGGTAGCCGATCATCTGTCACGTTTAGTGATGGAAGCTTATTCAAAAGATGAAATTCAAATAAATGATAGCTTCCCAAATGAACAATTATTCAATGTAGCTTTAATAATAGCATCCACACCTCCGTGGTATGCTGATATTGCCAACTATTAGTGACTGGAGAAATACCAGAAGAATAAAGCCCTAAGGATAGATGAAAATGTTTTAGAAACGTTCGAGTTTTCTTCTAGGATGATCCTTATTTATTTAAATATTGCCTAAACCAAATAATTCGGCGTTGTGTCCCTGATTGGGAAGTCCAAGGCATAATAGAATTCTGCCACTCCCAAGCTTGTGGTGGCCATTTCTCCACAAACAAAACAATTTCCAAAATTCTACAATGTGGATTTTATTGGCCCACTCTATTTAAAGATGTTCATCAATTCTGTACCACATGTGACAGATGTCAACGTTTAGGTAGTCTAACCCGGGGAAACATGATACCTCTTTCCCCTATTCTAGTTTTAGTAGTATTTGACTATTGGGGAATAGAATTTCATGGGTCCCTTTACTATTTTTTATTATTTTGAATACATTTAAGTAGGAATAGACTATGTTTCTAAATGAGTTGAAGCACTTTCAACTAGAACAAATGTTCATAAAGTCGTGCTGAAATTCCTCTATGAGAATATATTCTCATGATTTGGAATGCCACAAGCAATTATAAATGATGGAGAAAAACACTTCTGCAATCACCTAGTAGGTACGTTATTACGTAAATATGGTATTGTTCAAAAAGTTGGCACATCATATCATCCACAAACAAGTGGCCAAGTAGAACTGGCAAATAGAGAAATTAAACAAATTCTGGAAAAAATGGTCAACCCAAACTGTAAGGATAGGTCATTACGACTGATTGACTCCCTATGTGCGTATCGCACCATTTATAAAACAACTTTAGGGATGTTTCCATATCAGTTGGTTTACGGAAAGCCACGTTATTTTCCCATTGAATTAGAACATAAAGCCTACTGGGCCATTAAACAATTCCACGTTAATATTGACGAGGTTGGGTTGCATCATAAACTTTAGATTACAAAAATGGATGAGTTACGGAATGATGCTTATGAAAATGCCCAAATTTCAAAAGAAAAGATAAAGCAGCTTCACGACCAGCACATCGCTCGCCGTTTATTTCATGAGGGCCAGAAAGTGCTCTTTTATCACTCACTTCATGCTTGTCCTAGCAAGTTGTAATCGAAATGGACAGGCCCGTTCATTGTGAAGAATTTTTCTGAACACGGTGCCATTGAAATAGAAAATCCAAAGAATAAGAACCACTTCAAAGTAAATGGGCATCGGTTAAAAACTTATTTCAAAAACATTATGGGATTAATTAAGACGTGGGATCTTTTGGATCCATCGCCATATCGATAGTTCAAATTAAAGTGTACATTATGTGTATACTAATTCGTTAGAAAATTTTATAGCTTCTTTTGACTAGTTTTTATTTTATCTTCTCTTTTGGTTTTGTTCCTAGTTTTATTTCAAAAATAAAATATGGAAAACAGTCTACCAGTCCAGACCGTAGTGGGTACCTCTTTTGGACGGTCCGGACCATCTCCTAGCTGGTCTGAACCCTACACACTTTTAAAAGCCGAAAACCTCCTTATTCAGCTGATTCTCTCTCTCTCTCTCTCTCTCTCTCTACCTTACTCTCCATAGCTCTCCTTCTCTCTACATTTCTTCTCCTTCAATCCGGTCACCTCCTAAGGCATGGGCCACTCCATCTCTCACACGGGTTACTTGAATTTCCCTTCAATCTTCATCATAGTTGGGAAGTCTTCAAGCTCCATCCTCTTCAAGCCATAACTTTGGTGATTTCTTTTTCTTTCTTGTTTCCATTGTAATCTTCTTTTTCTGGTTAGTTTCTAGTTTATTTTTCTTCAATTAAGACTCTTAAATAGCTTTTAATATTCTTCCTTGTTCAATTTACTTTCATAGAAGTGGTTGAGTCCTCAAGGTGCACAAACCATGGCTAAAGGGGGCAATTTGGGTCTCTATGTCTCTCTCTAGCTTACTATTCCAACATAGGTAAGTGATTTTCTCCAATGTAGACCTGTGGTCCCTAAGGGTTGATTTAGCTTAATTCTTCAAGTTCTTTAGCTCATTTTACTCCTAGTGAGCCACTGAATTTGTGTAGATATAGGGATTGATTCTTGGCTGATTTTGCTATTAATATTGTTTCTTTTTAATGTAGCAACCGTACCACCACGTATTAAGAAACCTGCCCATTAACAAATTGATTCCACATCTTTTGATCGTAACCGTTTTTGGAAAGAAGAAGTCAAAACCCAGTATGATGATATTTAGGCTTACAAGTCAGTGGTAATTGAGCGATTCTGGCAAATCGATCAATTTAAAGGTGAGGATTTTATGCTACATAAAAATTTAAGGGCAAACAGTGGTAAGGCTACGGTTTTCCTCTAATTATGTGATGGATACTGTTCAAGAATTTTTTGCCAATGTAAAAGAAAATTCCATAATTAGGAGAAATAACCAGGAAAGAATAGTCAGTGGGGTTCGAGGAGTTAAGATTGTACTCACACCAAATGATTTCTCACAAGTTTTCCAACTTCTGACCTGAAATTTTCGTATCCAGCAGTGGGAACACTCCATCATTTTTCGAGAGATATTATTAGAGGGTCAAGCATGGATTGGGGAATATAGGAACCAATTTTTACTTTGAACAACAAATATTGGGCGTTACACATGTTCTCCTGCACCAACCTCTCTCACAAAATAGACATGACGACTGTACCCTTCTTTTAGCCCAGTTGATTTATGCAATTGGAACAAGCATGACAATTGATCTTCCCTCATACTTCTGGCACCATGTTTTATACACCTATAAGCATCCTGGAGCCCTTATTGCACTACCCTTTGGCGGTGCTCTTATCGAAATTTTCGAACAAAAAGGTGCTCAAATCAACGATGACATACCTTTGGCTTCAAAGTTGAACCCGTTTAACATAATTTCATATTCTAAGTCTCAGAGTCAAATAGCCAAAATTAAAAAGAGAAGAACAGAGGCCGATGAGGAAGGAATTGAGTCTCAGTCTCAACCTAACAAGGAAGTGAAACGTGATGTAACCAACACTGAATTAGCTTCACGAATGGAGAGCAATCAAGAGGACGACCACCAAATTTTACTTTAAATTCAGCGGTCCCAACAGACTCAGTGTTATCTCTTGCAGAACATTTTGGATCATCTTTGAGACTCCTCTCACCCACCTCCACACTGAAGTTTTGCTTTATTCCTTTTGTATTTTTTCTTTTTGAAATTTTTGTAATATTTATGACTTTAGGGTTTGGACTTAATGCTTGACTTTGTACTCCTAAAACTCTATCACTTAGTTGTAACCTTGACTTTGGACTTGTGGTTTAAGTTATGATTATGCTGCTTAGTTGTCTTACATTACGTTCATAGCTCATTCTTATAGCTTTTCTATTTCTTTATTTCTTTTTATTTTATTTTATCTTATTTTCTTTCTATTTTCTTTTCCCTCCATACTTTTTATCTTATGTTTGGTAGCTTTATGGTAATATTCTTATTCCACACTTTATTTATTTTGTGCTAAGACAAGTTCATCATGTCTAACCATTCTAACCCATTAGATGAGGAAAATGAATTTGATATTATATTGATAATCTTAGTGGGGATGACACATCAGTGAGTTCCGAGTGTCCTATTGAGGAGTGGTCTGATGATCGCTTTAAGAAGAGTAATTTTTCACCCCTTACTATTGCTTTCCCTCATTTAATTCCTATAACCCCTAACTAGTTTCTTGCGGGGGAATGGTGGGATGAGGTTAATTTAGAAATTTTGGTGCATATGGAGTTGGCAAAGGTAGATATATCCGTTGAATGGTCTTATGCACCTAATTATGACACTGACACTGACACCGTCATCTTCTAACAATTCATCACACTCGAATGACGATGATATGCCCCCCTCAAAAGATATTCATCATTTGGGTAGTGAGACAGAGAATAGTATTAACATTGAATCTGATTATGGTGAGCTACCCCTAGAAGATTTTCCTTTATCTAAAGAGGCTATTCTTTCAATTAATGCTGTTTTAGTTTCATTTGATGTTGATATGAGGTATTTCTTTTTCCTTACCTTCTGTTCTTTTCTAGTTAGTTTCTTTTTGTTTCTTTTCTTTTTGTTATTTGTTTACTTTGACATCATTAGTCACTTTTATTTTAAGTTGGTGGCTACTGTTTACATACATTTTATGCCATTTCATTTTTTCCTCACTCATGCTCATGCACAACACACACAATGAGGATAATGTATCTTTTAAGTTGGGGTAGAAATGGTTAATAATATGTAGACTTCTCTTACATATTATGGATGACTAATGAATGGGATATTTTCTAATTTAAAGGTGGCAGTAGTCATGAAATTAACAGATGATTTGATGTTCAATTTTGAAATAGAGAACTAAATTTTAAATTGAGTATAAATTTTTCTTCTGTATTGAAGACTTTACCACTTAAAACCATTGAATTAAAAGCATGTTAAGGATTAGAATTCATGAGATGTAGTTATTCAAGTATGCCAAGACGGAAGTGGAGACTTAACACCCTTTATTTTGTGAGCTTTTGAGCCTGGTCTTTATTTTTGAGGGTTTTGTAACTAATAATCTATATCACTTCTTCCATCTTACTTTTCTTGAAAAGCTTCATTACATTACTTTGGTTTGGTATTGAATGCACAAGATATTACTTTTACTTGCATGTACGGATCATAGCTTCTGACAAGTGTTATGAACCTAGAGAGTGATGTTCGGCTATCTTTCTTATATTTGAAAACCTGTAACTTTTCTTTGACTACATTTTCTTTGGAACCACTTTGGAGCCTTTATAAAATCTCTTATTATGTAAAATTTCTTGTTTTGGCCAAAATTATACTCTTTAGCCTTAGGTGCATAGGTAAACCAACCTTCACATGTCCTAGGATACTTTTACAAATTTGGTAATAAGGTGTATAAGGGGTAAGCCCGTAAAAAAATTAAAAAAAAAATGGGGATAAGGTAATCCATGTATTCGTTATTCAATCCCATGAAAGAAAAATATGATGACAATAAAGCTTCAGTGTTTGGCATTCAAAGACTTGAAAGGAGAAAAGTTAGGTAGTACTTCATTGGACTATTATAATCCCTAGACATACACTTTGATTTTTCCCATCCTTTGTTTATCTAACCAATACCCCATGGCCAAGTTAACAAAATGTAAAGACCTAATGACTCTAGGTGAAGGACACTTATAAGAGCATTGATCTATTTCATGTGATTGATAGTAATTTTCTTGTTATGCATTAATACATTCCATTCATGAAGCTATGTTACACTCACCGATTTAATTCCTTCAGTCACTTTTTGATTTGGGTTCAATGCACTTATTTGATATTGCATCCATGCATGAACCACAAGAGTAACCCTTTCGATTGATTTTATTTCAGAGTGAACATCCTGGTGAGGGTCGAGGTCAAAACCATGATCTTTGAGTATATTTGTTAATTATGTTGATTGAATAATAGTACTTGACATACTTGAGATTAGATGGTTGAAAACTTAGGTGAGTTTGAAGTACATTTGAAAATAATTTATACAAGATTTTGAAGTTTAGCTATCTGTCTCATATTAAATTTGAATCTAAAGTTTTTGGAATTATTATTACCACACATTGAATTAGTTTAAGAATTTTGTGGGTAGATTCACTGCAAACCCTCACGAGATTTCACTCATCCACTAGGGGTAACCTAGGAGTTTAAAAGGCTTGCTACAAGTAGCTAAGTGTAGCCGTGTTTCCGACGAAAAGAGAAATAAGTGGTAGTTTACATTTATTCTAATAAAGCCATTGCTAGGGACTAGCAATGATCAAGTTGGCAAGTGTGATTACACTTGAAAAGTGTAATTATAAACTCCATAACTTAAATAAGAAGCATGCATTGTTTAATAAATTTATAAGTTTTGTTAATTTTTATCAGTTATTTGTTTTATTCTCTTCAATACAGAAAAGAAGAAGAAATAACCGTGATTAGTGGTGATGAAGATGATGAAACTAACAACAATGAGCCCTTGGTACCCACACAAAGAGCCTTAATTCAGACTAGAGCAAGAACAAGGAGAGAAAAACAAAGTAGGAAGTTGGAGTAAGGACGATCCAGACTATCTCCTAGCCAGTCTAGACCACTGCAACAAAGTCCAAAAAGCATCTACATACTGTGGTCCGGATCATCTCCCAACCGGTCCAGACCACTGCACCATAATTTGAAGATTGAAAGCTATTGTGGTCCAGATCGTAGCCACGGATGGTCTGGACCACTAGGTACTTTAGGGCACCGATTTTGTAATTTTTAGGATTTTGTAAAGGGCTCTATAAATAGAACCTTTAGGGGGATGTTTTAAGGAGTTCGTTCCAGCCGTCATAGAGATTATTTATAGAGTTTTTTTTATTCTTTCACTTCGTTTCGTTGTTTTAATGAATGTTTTTTCGTTTTCTTGGAGTTCTTGTTGGAGCATTGTTAATGTTGATTACTTTCACATTGTTTCGAAGTGCAGTATTTGAATCTTTATTTTAATTCAATAAATGTAATTTCATATTTTGTCTTTATTTTCATTGCTTGCGTTGATTTTAATTCCATGTTAGGCTAAAACCTTAGTTCTTGATTCAAAGAATCAAGGAATGGTGGATGATTATAAACTTTGTGATGTGCGTAAATCTACGTGTATTGTGTGAAAATGTACACGTATAGATCTACACTTTTTAGATTTAATTTCATTTATTTCAAAATCCTTCGAAAACAAACTACTTAATCATACTCTCTAATATCCCTGATAAGGATTTTTGAATCGTAAAATTTCTCTTATATTTTTGAGATGAATACTTTAAAACTAAAATCCTAATATTATTAAAAGAATATCTTCCGGTTTTATAATCCTAAACATGAGTATGAAATTGAGTTAGGGAGAATTTTATATGCTTTCACGAAAACATATTTCCACTCTATTTTTCCTGTACGTAAAATTTAGATTGTGTATTAAAAGCACATCACATTGTGAAATAATCAATCCGCCTGGAATTAAAAGTTGAATCAAGATGTTTATCCATTATTGACTTATATATTTTAATTTCAGTTAGTTATTGCCTTTGAATTCCAAATTTCTATATTTTGGTCGGATTAAGCTTAATTGAGTAGTTTACATTTTATTTATAATTCAAAATCAATCCAAAACCGTCAAACTCTTGAAACTGCTACTTTTAAATTAGGTAGTGAATTTCTTTAATCTTTGGAAACTAATTGGCATGCTATATTATTTGATTTTTTTATCTTTTAGACATGCCAATTACGTGTGTTTACTTATTAAGATATCTGATCTTAGCTTAGGTATCTCGCTCTTGTGATTAAATGTCGTTTGTGTGTTTTAGGTTCTAAAACACAGAAAAGAAAGGCTACCATGTCTTGTAGACCTCCCATCTCAATGTAAAATATCAATTATAATGGCTGCCAAGAAGAACGAAGTGGTCCCAAGATCAAAACAGTCCAAGAAGTGTTACGGTAAAAAATTCCAGTGCAACACTTCTTCAGTTTTTTGGCCATAACATTGTCTACATAGGTTAATTTCACTTATGCTATACATCGTTGGAAATAGGACTCAACTATATACTTTTCTATTGAAGACATCTTCACATTCAGTTGCTCAGAAGGTCAAAATTTCAACCAAAGTTCGCTCTAGATTGCTGCCCGTAAAGAAGCCCAGCACGACACACCTTTGGTTTTTCAATCATAATGTTTCACTCAAAATTTGGATTGATGCGATTCCTTTTGCATTGGAAAGAAGACTTGAAGATCTAAAAGGTTTTGGTTGAAGCTATCTTCAGATTCTTCATCTTGAAGCCCAAAAAAATTGTTCCAAAGTTATCCCAGAAATCTACCCAGTCCAGCACCTGCGTGGGCCCATGTCTTGCCAGTGCCCATGCGGGCCCAGCTCCCAGCCAGGCAAGCCCATGCATGGCCAAGAAGCCCAACAGCTGTAACCCTAGTTTTAAATCTATTTAAACCCTAATCTGCTAAAAACATAGGAGAATTCCAGCCTTGGAAAAGTACAAAGACCTACACAAAATTCTGCTCTCTCTTTTTCTTTGCTTCTCCTAAATTTCTGCTCAGTCTCTTTTTGGACACTAGAAGAGTTAGTCCTGATCAAAAGATAGGGAGTTTTCAAGACATAACTGTATTCTTTAGTAGTGAGTACAATGTCTAGGTTCCTTTTCCTATCTACAAAGTTAGGACCAGTTAACTTATTCTATTGGAGAGTACTAGTAAGTCGATTGAAGGAACATCCTATCATTATGTCTGGACATATGTAACAGATTTGTATTAGTGAATGCATGCACTTAACGTATGTTAAAAGTGGAAGTAAACGTGCAGTTCTTTTTACATTGTTTACCTCTTTAATAGTTTTACCCATTAAACTATTATAATGCAACAGTGTCTCAACCCCTTCATAAGAACTCCACTATGGGGTGGTTGATTTTATGAATAGATGAGTTAATTTTTTGGTGTATTCGAATTATCACTAATCTGAACAAATTCTAATGACAATTCAATCACTGTTTAGTTTGGCTTCTCAGTCTAATAGCAGCCAAGATGTTTTTTTCTACAAGAACTCCACTAATGGGATGGCCGAACTCACTAATAGCCTATGAATACACATACATAATTCGTTCACTAAATTTGAAACAAGGTGTCACCCTTCGATGGGGTAGTGATGGCACCCTTTCTTAGTATGAATCAAAATGGAAAGCTGTGGGGTCTTCCAATCCCCTCTCCCATTCTATAATTTGGCTTTACGATTTTTTTGTGTAAAAACACTCAACCTTTATCTTAAAACTATTAGGATTAAGATCTAAGTATAGCTCAATCATGTTTTCCTTGAAGTGGGACAAAGTCCTAAAATGACTTTGGATATGGGAACCATACTACTTGAAACCTTAACATGTCTGTTTTAAAAGCTATGCAAAACCAAACATTAGGTTTAAGGTCTAAACAAGATTCAACCTTTTCTCATAGTTTTGGAGACTATTATGCTAATTAGAATGCATCAGGAAAGTTCCAAGGAGAGATTAAAGGGGTCAGAAACGGTCCCACTTAAAATCCATCTCCTTAAACAAAGCTTTCCTCGATATGCACATAATTGTATAGTTCTATTAAAGTGATTATGGGACTCTTATTACTTAACACCTATTCTTTGTTTTTAAGGTTATTACCTAGGCTTGGACTTGGGGTCCATAGGTAAGGCAATTAACGGACTCTGGCTAAGTTAAATTGCTCTTTTAGGATGGTGACGTCCTTAAACCCTAACTAATATGGATATATCCATTTCCTGTCAAAACAGATCCTTTTTTTATTTGTACCTCGGATCTTTTAGAGAGTCTCTTTTAGATTATCCTTATCTTTGTTTATGCCGCGAATACTCTTGAAAGAGAGGGGTAATTAATTTTAATCCTTAGATTAGTGGAAGTGACTTTAGTCCAAGTTCTAATTAAATACGATTTAATTGTCTAGAGCCTTAAATTAAACACCATAAGGATTAGCCATTTTTAAACCTAACTTGTTGGCATGTTACTAGGTGAAAATTTGCACACATCCATACATAAATAAAAATATGTGAAAACAAGCAAATAAAACATTCATATCCTAGTACACCCTCTTGATGGCTTCCAGTCCATACACACAAGAAGAGGCCCTTAAAGGCCCAATAAGGCCTAAGCCTAATAAGGCCCAAAGCACCATTGGGTTTCCAAAAAGGCTCAACCTGTTCATCTTGCCACAAGGGTTCTAGACTTTTCCTCCATTGCTTTAGCCACCTCTCACTCCTTGTATGGCCTCCATGGATAGATAAAATATCTATGCCCATACTTGTAACTTTTAGGAATGGAAATAACAGAACAAAATGGGTGACATGCCAAAAATAACCTATGCTTCTTCCAATGAAGCTACAAAAAAGCTCCATTATGATTGCTCACTATCATTGTGGATTTTAATTTCATTTCACATTATTCTTATGAATATTTTATCACGTAAAATTCATTTCTTAAGGTGTTTTGAATATTTATACTATTTTTGTATGTTTTGTAGGGATATGGAAGGAAAACACCCAAAGAAAGATAATTTAGAAGCTTAAAAAAGAAAATCAGTGGAGAAGTGAAAGGCTTAAGTGGGCACATGACTGTACAAGGTCTTAAGCACACGAGATCTTAGGCACACGAGAATTTTTTCTGCTGGGCACATGAGATCTTGGGTGCCCGAGGTTGTTTTCTATTGGGCACATAAGATCTTGTGCACCTGAGAACTTTTTTGTTAGGCGCATGAAATCTTGGGCAACCGACTATCTTTGTTCATGGGCACCCGCCAGACCAAATACCTCTACTCGTCTCTTAGGACTTTTGTCAAACACTTGGGTGTACAGTTACCTTAGGTGCACATCAATAAGTTGTTGGGCACCCATGGACTTTCTCCACCGGATTTTTTAATATATTTTAAAGTGTAAAATTATCTTTTTACCCCTAATTGTTGTAAGCCTATAAATAGGCCAAATTTTTTACATTTGAGGAGAGCTTTAGATTGTGTTATTTCATTCAGACTAGGATTAGGGTTTACGCTTAAAAGTTCATTGCTTTGAGATTAGCGACTTTATGTTTACACATTATGGTTTCATTAACCTTTTGTATGGTGAGTTCGTTTTTCTTTCCCAAGGGTTTGTGTGTAAGTGATTTATTTTTTAATATTTTCAATAGCAAGTACTTTATTTTCACTTTTTATCTTTTGATTTAATTTCGTAGTACTTCGTTTTTGCTTTTTAGTTTTGGCTTCTATTTCATACTATTTTTTTTTTCACTTTTGTTCCTTCGTTTTTGCTTCGTACTTATTTGTTTTACATTATGGATGGTTTGCAAGTTTATTTTTCTTTTCGAAGTTGAAGTATGTTAGGCTAGGGTTTGTTCTTGCCTTCAAGCCATTGAAGGTGATGTGGTAGTTGGTGAACTCAAACATAAAATAATATTTTTCAGTGAAATATCTTTCAGGTTTCTAATTGGAATCTCATATTAAGCTTGGGTTCTTTCGAACTCAACTCACCCGTCTTACAACCATAGCTTGGTTACAAGTTTTCACTTGTGCACACTAAGTGTTTGGTTTAATGTCTCGGTGAGTTTGGAATATATTTTCTAAAACCCAAATCAGGTCCCATGTTATAATCATTGCTTGGTTATGAGTGGCCATTCGTGTATACCAAGTATTTGATTCAATGGCCTGGTGTTTTAGAACCTATTTTCCTAAAACCATAACTTGAGGTTTTTTTAAGAAATCGATTCACCTGTGTTACATTTGATGCCTAGTTATAAGTTGACACTTGTGCACACTAGGTTCTCGATTCAATGTCCTGGTGAGTCCGAATCCTATTTCTAAAGCCTTCGCTTACTTTAAGTTTCATAAATTAGGTTTTAATGGAATATCTTCCAACCTTGCATTGCATGTGCATCTACTAGGTTTAAGCTGTTAATGCGTTTGAGTAATCCATTGCTATCCCACCACCGGATTTGGTTCAAAGTCAAGATTGTCTAAGTTATTTTATTCATAGTGTTTTTATCTTTAATTAGAATCACAATTCATTCAATCCACCATTCTCAACTCAACCATTCCTAAGCATCCTATAAATCCAAAGTTAGTTCAGATTAGCCGAGCTTCACCTACTAACTAAAGAGAACAAGTCTAGAGCTTTTAACAAAACCCTTCCTGTGGAGATGACCTCGGTTCTCACCGAGTAAAACTACGACTACCCTCTTGCACTTGAAAGGTAGAACCTAAACACATTTTAGGGTCAGTTAGGGGCCTTGGTTTGATTTCAAGTTCTAAATAAAATGTAAACTATGTAATTAAAATTAATTTCAATAAATAATGAAAATTCAGAATTTAAGGCAATAAATAATTGAAATTAAAAGATGTACTTCAATTAATGGAAAAATGTCTTAATTAAACTTTCAATTCTAGGTGGATTGATTATTTCACAATGTGATGTGCTTTTAATACACAATCTAAGTTTCACGTAAAGAAAAAGTCGATCAGAAAGATATTTTCCTGAAAGCATAAAATTCTTCCTAACTCAGTTTTAAACTCACGTTTACGATTATAAAGCCAGAAGATATTCTTTTGATAATATTAGTGTTTAGATTTTAATACATTTATCTAAAAAAATATAGAAGAAATTGTAGGTTCAAAAATCCTTATCAAGGATTACAGAGAATACGATCAAAGGTTTTTGTTTTCAAATGATTTTGAAATAAATGAAATTTAATCTAAAAAAATTAGATCTCTACACGTACGTTTTCATAAAATACACGTAGGTTTACACACATCACAGAGTTCATAATCATCCACATTCCTTGATTCGTTGAATCAAGAACTAGGGTTTTAGCCTAGGATGGAATAGAAATCAACACAAACCATGAAAATAAAAACAAAATATAAAAGTGCATTCATTGAATTAAAGGAAAGAGTCAAATACCATACTTTGAAAGAATACGAAAAGCAACAAATCCTCCAACAAGATTTCTAAGAAAGTGAAAGAACATACTGAAAAAACCAAGAAACAAAGCGAAAGAAACAAAATAAAACTCTATAAACTAGTCTATGTGTTGGCTGGAACGAACTCTCAAAACAATCTCCTAAGGGTCCTATTTATAGAGCCCTTTACAAAACCTTAACAACTACAAAAATGGAACCTTACGTTGCCTAGTGGTCCGGCCCACCTGTGGCTATGGTCCAGACCATAGTGTGTTGCTTTCTTCAAATTATAGTGCAGTGGTCTAGACTACCCTTGCTATCGATAGATATATAGACTAAAAGACATATTTTATGTTATGTTTTTATATATTTTAATGAGAATTTCTTTTGAGTAATGA
>QLOD02000038.1:12415433-12438279 GCA_003260245.2 Sideroxylon spinosum | reverse complement strand
AAGGAATGAATAACGAAAGTCTAGAAAATTTGCAACGTTCCCACAGATAAGTTACAATTCAAGTCAATATTAGAAACAAGTCAAATTATACACTGACTAGTATATGCTCAAGCAAGGTTGTAGCACTTTAATAGAGGTCAAGGCATCTACGCAGGCACATTGCTGGGAGCTCGAGAGATTGACCTGTCGAAGATTCTATTTCTGTTTAGGAAATATGATTATGTTTTTGAGTTCTAATTTGAATAAGTCATTATCTTTCTACATATATGTACCTAGGTTTAATGTACAATACAATAGAGGGGGCATAAGATTGAGGTTTATGAGAGAAAGAAATTTTCCGTTGTGAACGTAGAAGTCTCTCTCTTATCTTTTACTCTTCATTGAGTTTGTAAGTTGTTAAGGATTCCAGGCACACTTTTTGAGGAGTTGAAAAGTTTTCCACTTGGTCTATGTGTGTCTAGGATTCGAGCAAAAGGTTGAAAGAATTCGTGTGAGAATTCATAGAAAGTTCAAGTAGAGTTTTGTAACAAAAATTTTATAATGGAAATTTTTTTGAGATATTTTCCTAAATAGGTTTTCATCATTAATTTTCTGGTGCCTCTGTATCTTTGTTTATTGTGTGTGATTGCATTATTTGAAGGGATTCAGAAATTTCAGATTTTGTCTCAGGCCTGTCGAAGTCAAGAAAGAGTCATGATGCTATTTGGGTAGTAGTGGACTGTCTGACAAAGTCGGCTCACTTTTTGCCTGTTCAGATGGCCGATTCCATGGATATCTTCGCTTGTTTATACATCAGAGAGATTGTAAAACTTCATGAAACGCTTGTAACATGTTGTAATATATGAATCTGCGTATGAGTAGAGATTATGATTATTTTACATTTATCTCTTTATATCATTAATTATGAATTTTTAACCCACTAAATATCACATGATATCAATTTTTAGTCTCAATTGTATTATTTTTAAATCTACTTTTACAGTTATGATAAGTTTAGTTTTGATACACAATCAATGTAAAATTTTTTTATACTAGTAAGTTTCAAAATATGATACACGTTCAGTAATTATTAACTTTTTGGCTTCAGTGGGTTACAAAACAATTGACGTGTTGTATTGTGGTGCATGGTTTATGTAAAAAAGCTTTTCACTAAGAACTCTGATTATATAAGTGCATTAATTGCTAGTTGTATATGTATTATATAAAGAATTAATGCATCACCAAGTGGTTACTAGAACACCAATATTATGATCACAAAGTACTGTTAATTCATAATTATAAGACGCACTAAGCTTTATATATATAGCTCATTGCTTGTGCAATCAAACACCTTTATTGACAGTAATGCTGCATTAAAATGAAATCAAATTGCAATCAATCGACAACCACACCACTTCCACCCTCTCTCTCTCACTCCCCCCATCCATTTATATTTATATATTTAATATCAATCTATTTATTTAACGGCAAGTGGGACATTATCTAAAGGCTTGATTGCCACCGCCAATCACCATAGCTTAGCTTAGTTGCAAGTGCAGGCTAAAACTTAATTTCTAATGTAAGGGATATGGGGCTAATATATATTTTAATTTAAGAATTTGAAATTAAATTTGAACCTATAAATTCCTGCGAAGGTCCATCTAATGATGTAGGTTAAAATATTTTGAATCACTTGTTGAAACTTTACATGAATCTAATTCCTAAAATACAACTTAAAATTGGAATTTAAAGGTCCAACTCCCTCAATCCATTTTGAAGTTTTTGCAATCACTAGGAGAGTAAATGAAAGTCAATGATTTGGTTAGTAAAATTGTAACTGAAAAATCTGTTACTTGGATTTATAATTTCTTGGAAAAGAATTCCAGAGAATTAGTATTTCATCTTTCTTTTTTTTCACGGTTATTTTAAAGAAAAATACCTAAGAAATGTTGTTCACTTGAAAATATTTATCAAATTGTTTTTAATGAAAACATACCATCATTAGGCATCTTCATCAAGTCTAAAAATGTATTTTCGTTGTGCCTTTTCTTAGTATTTTAGTTGTCCCAAAAATGCACTTTCATCTTACATTTTTATTCTACTCAGAAAATACCTTTTGATATTACATTTTCTAATATAGCACTTCAAAACTTGTCTTTTCACCAGACTTAATATCACCAGAACACGAGAAAAGACAATGGTTTTGAATGACACTCATTTCAAGAAAATCTCGATCAATTCTAAACAAAAACTAGTAATTACCAATGTCTGAAGGACAAAAATATAATTTGATGTATAAATAGTTCAATTTAAATTTATAAAGCAAACCTACATAAAAAAATTATAAAAATAATCTATAAAAATAAAAATAACTAATTAAAAGACTAAGATATTCATACATTCTTTTAATAAAAGTATAAAATTTTATTATTTGTTACAAATATTATCACATTTTTTAAAATTATAAATAAATAAATGCACGTGTATGTTTGTTCTTTTATACATCTAAATTTAAAAAAATAAGCTAACAATAAAAAATAAAAATATTATTTTTAGAAAAATAAAACCTAATTTAAAATCTTTATATCTTTTCGATATTGAGTTATGTTGCAACTTTATTCATATCTTCAAATAAAATGTCCACTTCTTTTACTTTGTCATCTTTCTCATCTATGCGATTAAGCTATTTTTATGTATACCTGTCAATAACAACTTTTTACCATTTATCCTATATTACTATCAAAACTTTTAATAGGAAAACATGTTATCAAATTAAAACTAAACTGTATTAATATAAGACTTGGCTTTTTGAACAATCATTTCTATAAGATAAGTCTTATGGAACAATTCTTTTTTTTTTTTATTTTTATACTACATTTCTGTGAAAATGATAGGTCTTACGGTGATTTTTAAAATTTTTCATTGCATAAGAGCCTGATTAGTTTTATTGAAATTGTATCCTTCGGGAAACAAATAGGGATTATTGTCAAAATTCCTTTAAAATTTTGCATTTTCAATACATGGCATAGTCTAGAATTAAAATACTAGTCAATCAAATCCCCTTTTGCTATAAAATAAGTGATTCATATATAAAAAAGAAAAAAAAAAAAAGAAAAAATAATTGCTTCTCTAAATAACATAAATACACCAAGAAAATCATATTCATAATTTGCAAAAATGGGTACATATGATAATTAAGATCAAAAACCTAATTATTTAAAAACTAAAATTTGGAATAGAAAACCAAAACAAGGCAGAGAGAGAGTTGATGAAGAGCCCAGTACCAAAAAATTATATAGTTTAATTGCTTGGTTTTATAAAATTTATTGATGTCTATTCTCATGAATTTGTTATTACATACAGGCATATATATATATTGGTGTGTATATGTTTATAATTATGTAAAATTAAAAATTAATGAAGGTGTTGAAAGTTGATTGTAGAATATAGAAGGTCTTTAGTTGGGAGTTAGAGCAAGATTATTCCAAGAAATTGAATGGTTGATATGACCTGCTTGAGAATGTAAGCATAAAAATTTTGAGAATAAGAAATCATTTTCCAGCAGATCTGCACAAACCTTGTCCAGATTGATTTCAAGTTTTGAAAAAGGATTTTGCAAAAGTATATATGAGCTCCTGCATACACAATAAACCAACTACAATATAATATAAAAGCAGTACCAACAATCAAATTTTCAAAATTATGCCATACATACATATATGGTGGCATTTCCATTATATCAAAGGTAGAGAAGTAAAGGTAATTATCCCAGAGCTACACTTATTGAAAGAAAATATCAAACTATAAATTGAAAAAATATTCAAAAGTTTCATCCTTAAAATATATTTGAAGTGTAAATAGTTTCTAGTTTTTTTTATTTTATTTTATCCTTTGGCTGCTCGAGGTTTCATTGTCATCAATTGCAATTATGTTGTCTTTGTCCTTTTGCGTCTCTTACGTAATCATCCATCCTTGGGCTCTGCCATTCTTACTTCTTTTATCCATTGGAATTAAGAAACTGAAGTATTTCCTTGAGCATAAGACAAGTCTTCTGAAAAATTTACAAGTGTAACCATTTTGCAAATGTATTTATTGATTTTGTTAGTGTTAAGCCTTATAAAATATGAATTTAATAGCAATAAAATTTTATCAATACGTTACCTTTTCGTGGGATTGAATATATTTTGCAACTGGACATCCTATTAGACTCTTTGCTTCATCAGATAGGGTGATCATTGCAGTTTGTTTTTATCCTCCCACAAGTGGTCTAAGCATATACCTGTTTTTTTTTTTTAATTGAAGAAAAAATTAATATGTTATTGTCAATTATAACATTTTTTTGTAATACTAATATTTTTTATTTTGGTTTAGCTTGGCATATATTCTACTTTTGAGTCATTGCGTTTTGCACAAGTTGCTATAGCATGTTGTACATCAACCTTTTGTTTACAACTTTTGCAAGAAGACTACCATGGTCTTCGCACATTAACAACACTAGTTAACATTCCCTTAAATGAACAATATAAATCCTATAATTAATTATTATTGTTAGTGGTAAAACGAAAGTATTAGTAAAAGAATTTTAGAGATTGTTGTTGTACCTGAGTTAAGACTGAGTTGGTAATTATATCTTCTACCTCGATATTTATTGCTCGGGTCATTCTTTTTGTTGTTGAAAAAGTTGTCGTCTCCTTTTTGCTTTGTTGATATCTTTTTGACCTTATAAGTAATATGTTCTATTATTTGAATTTGTTTCAAACATATTTAATAGCATGTAAATTAAAGGATTTGAAGAGTTTAAAATACGTTACCACTCTGTCATGTCATCCGTTTCTTGAAATTTGGGATTGATGTGCACTGTTGAGACGTGAGAGGTAGTAAGATTGGTCTCGTCTGGATTACATGTGAAGTTGTTAGTTCAAGGAGAGAATTATTATTAATTGTCACTGTTTATACCTTTTTGTAAATGAATATTATTACCTTCAATTGTTGATCGTTTTGTATTTATGGGCACAACAATTAGCTCTTTTTTGACCATTTCTTCTAGCGATGTTCCTTCGTTTAATGCTATGTCTCCCCATGGAGAAACTGTGATAACTTCTCACCTAAAAACCTACGAGAAATTGAGCAAATTTTGTTTGTCTAGAACATTCAAAATAATTTATTTAGTTTATATTCATAGTTAATACTCCTTGTCCATGATAATGATGTCGCGTTTCTTATACAAAAGCCAATCTTCATTTCTTCTTGTCCTGACGAGTGGGTTAACCCTCAAAACAATTGCAAGGACATCTATAAGGAAATTGTTATTTAAAGGTTTTTATTTGGTAGTTAAATAAATAAATAAAAATTGGGAATTTTTTTTACTTACCAAATAGAACTTCGGTCTCATTTGCAGTAATTTCTTTAATCGCAATGATATCAATGAAAATAGCATCCACATGTATTCCAGTTGGAGCAGCTTCAATATTTGTATTATTTGTCAACCATAATTCCAACTCAAGATGCACATTTGGGAATTTCGGATTTCTTGGCTTCACCAATCCATTTGATATGAAGTATGTTTTTCCTTTTGAATCAGATTTTGGAATTTTTCAATCGCTTCGTTGAACATGATAGGTTGAACCCTTGTTCCTTAGTAAGCATGCATTATATTAATTTTTTTTTCCAATAGTGACATTTTCAATTCAAATGTAAATATAAAAAATTTGTATTTCATTAATTTTACCTGCTTATCAGCCATGATTATTTTCCATACTTCGCCTTCTCATTGTTTGATTGGTTCCGTGTTATGGCCACAAACTGGGGAGATTGCCAACAATCCTAGCAAATCTCCATGATAGGTGATCTTCCATTTTAGCAGCAAATCACCATCATTTTAGTAGTAAATCACTATAACAATTGCCATGATATGCGGCAATCAATTTACTGTTAATTCCTATTTAAATTTATTGTCCTATTTTAGCTTATACATTGACTTGCTTGTAAAGCCAATGTTAGCTATCTAAACTATGTTATTCATGAATAAAAGACATCACTGAGTATTTGCCTTCAACCTTGAGTTGAATTAGGAGGTCGGTTTTTCTCGAACTAAACTAACCATCTTTCATCTCTCTCATTACCCACCATAGGTAAACAAAGAAAGCGAGATGCTCTCGCCCTACCTATCAACAAACCCATCACCCGTTCCATATCTAAACAACATAACAGCTTCATATCAGAGCCAACCATGTTCGACCACCGCTTGGAATGGATGGAGGAGGAGATTGGCACACTTTCTACAGGACAACAATCTTTGCAACGAGATATAAAGGCTAGTGAAGAACGTATTCAAAAGCACATGGAGGAGATGATAATGATGCTATCAAACCGAATGGAGACAATGTCTTTCCAAGCTAGAGGAGGACATGAGGGAGGATCAATTTCCTCTTCTCAAAGCAAGGGAAAAGGCACTGTGAATAGTGGCAGCTCCACCATGCCAAAGGTAACCAAATTAGACTTTCCTCGTTATGATGGAATGGAGGACCCAACAGGTTGGATATGTCAGGTAGAGCAGTTTTTTGACTTCCAACAAACTGCGGAGTATGAAAAATTGCCCATGGCAGGATATCACTTGGATGGGGGCTGTTCAACTTTGGTATCAAAGTTTCAAAGCAAGAGAAGGAGGAGCAGATTGGGTTAGCTTTAAAAACGAGCTGCACCTGCATTATGGTCCATCAAAATACAATAGTTTTTTTGGTGACCTCACCAAACTCAGGCAAACCGGTAGTGTTCGAGACTATCAAATGGAGTTCGACAAATTATTACACCATGCAGGGGGGTTAATGGAGGCACAACAAGTTGGGTGTTTCGTAAGCGGCCTAAAGGAATGAATTAGGGTGGATGTTCAAGCCACGACTAACCCATTGACACTGTCAGCTGTAATTGGACTCGCCAAGCTTTATGAATCATGCCTAAATGACCAAAGAAGAAACTATGGAGATCACAGAAGATTAACTATGCCAGACAAACCCCCTCCTTTACCTTCTCCATCATTATGTCGCGCCAAAAACCCTATAATTAGAAGATTGAATCCTGCCGAGCTCAAAGAAAGAAGGGACCGAGGATTATGCTTTAATTGTGATGATAAGTTTTCCCTCGGGCATCGCTGTAAGAAGCTCTTCTTGATAGAGGGAATTTTCCCTTCTGTGGATGATCCTACAGCCGAAGAAAAACCGGAAGAGCCAGATGAAGAAGAAGGAATTCCAGAGATCAGCTTCTACGCCATCTCAGGGAACTTGGCACCAAAAACCATACGCTTGAATGGGAAACTTGGCAGTTTGACCATTACCATTTTGGTTGATTCAGGCAGCACCCACAACTTCTTAAATCAAAAAATAGCAGCCACAGGCCTCCAGGGCATAGGTCAGTTGGCAACACCAAGGAGGCTTTGCTCCAGAATGGCAAGGGTTCGAGCTGGCTCTGCTGTAGCGTTGGAGTAACACCCTTGAAACATAGGGTGGGCTCCTTGTGGCAATCGGTCAATGCCAACCTCCTTGGTGGGGCCGCTGGCTTCTTGATTTACCTCTCACACGATGCTCGTGGGGCCGGGTGGTGTGGGCCGGTTAGGGTGTCCGGACAATACACCTTTTGCTCCAGAAAAAATAGCAGCCACAGCCAGAATCACACCTACCACGAAGGAGACATTCAAGGTACAGGTTGTAGATGGGAGTCCAATAGAGAGTGATGGGAGATGTGAAGCAGTGGAAATCTCTGTCCAAGGGGTAAGCTTTTCAGTTGAGTTTTTTCTTCTCCCTGTAGAAGGCTGTGATGCTGTGTTTGGCATTGATTGGTTAAGATCTTTGGGTCCTATAATCTGGGACTTCAATGAGCTATGGATGAGATTTTTTTGGAAGGGTAAATCGGTAGAGTTACGTGGTTCGAGGGCGCACCCAAATTGATTAGGTGCTGGACAACAAAATTCCAGCCCAATCAACCCAGATTTCCTCTCCTTATTGGACCATTTTTCGGATGTGTTCCTAGAACCCAAAGGCTTGCTGCCCCAAATAGCCAAAGATCATAGGATACCCTTGAAGGTAGGAACGGGCCCAATTTCGGTAAGACCGTATCGTTACCCTCACTATCAAAAAAATGAGATTGAACGGATGGTTGAAGATCTCCTATCTTTTGGAGTGGTGCGCCCTAGCACAATCCTTTATTCATCCCCGGTGCTCTTAGTAAAGAAACACGATGGTTCTTGGCGACTATGTATTGACTATCAAGCTCTCAATAATATTACCATTGAGGATAAGTATCCTATCCCGGTAATAGATGAATTATTAGATGAATTGCACGGGGCAAGGTTCTTTACCAAATTGGATTTGAGGTCCGGATACCACCAAATCCGTATGAGGCCGAAAGATGTGGAGAAAATGGCATTTCACACCCATCGGGGCCACTACGAGTTTCTTGTAATGCCCTTTGGTCTCACCAATGCCCCCGCCACATTCCAAAGTGTGATGAATGAGGTATTTTGAGAATTCATTCAAAAATTTGTTTTAGTTTTTTTTTATGATATCCTAATCTACAGTTCATCATGGGAAGAGCATTTGAACCATGCGGGGTGAGTATTACACCAATTACGTTCTAACTATTTTTTTGTTAAAAAAGAAAAGTGCCAGTTTGGGCAGGTGGTGGTAAATTACTTGGGTCATCTCATCTCTCATAATGGTGTGGCAATGGACCCTGAGAAGATTTCTTCCATGCTCACATGGCCCAAGCCCTCTAGCTTGAAGGTGTTGAGAGCTTTCTTAGGCCTTACAGGCTATTACTGAAAATTCATTCACCGTTATAGAGTCATCGCCCATCTCTTAACCAATATGCTAAAAAACGATTCATTTATGTGGAACTCAACAGCAGAAAAGGCTTTTGAAGATTTGAAGCGGGCCATGACGACTAGGCCTGTTTTGGCCTTACCTGATTTTTCCCAACCCTTCATTGTGGAGTGTGATGCCTTAGGAGTGGGTCTTGGAGTAGTACTCATGCAAGGTGGGTGACCCATAGTATTTCTTAGCAAGGCTTCGAAGGGCAAAAATTTGGCCCTTTCAACATATGAGAAGGAGATGTTAGCTTTAGTGTGCTGTGCAAAAATGGCGTCCCTACCTTTTGGGCTCACAATTCATCGTGCGAACAGATCAAAAATGTCTACAAAACCTCCTTGATCAGACCATCACAACGGCAGCTTAGCAGAAATGGTTAGTCAAGCTGTTCGGATTTGATTTTCAAATTCAATACAAATAAGGGAAAGAAAATAGGGCCGCAGATGCACTTTCCCAAAAATTTGAACATCATGCCTTATCTACACCTGTACCGAAGTGGATGGACCCCATCAAAGCTAAAATCATAGCTGACCAACACTTAGAGGAGCTAGTGGATCAAATTGAGCAAGGAGAAGCCGTGGGACCTTGGATGCTTAAGGGAGGTTTAATATTTTTCAAAGACCGGATATTTCTCTCAACAAATTCGGCTCTCATTATCCCCATTATACGAGAATTCCATCCAAGTACTCATGAGGGTATGCACAAAACTCTCCATCGAATTAGGGTTGTCTTCTATTGGCGTGGCATGAGGCAACAGGTTTGAAAATTTATCCAGCAATGTGAGACATATCAATGCAACAAGGTTGAGCATTCTAAACCGACTGGCCGTCTGAGTCCACTTCCAATCCCACGACATGTTTGGAGTGATATTTCAATGGACTTCGTAGACGGGCTTCCACTTTCCAGAGGTAAAACTTCCATTCATGTCGTGGTGGATCGGTTTCCAAATATAGTCACTTCATCCCTATCAAATACCCTTACACCGCCTCCTCAATTGCCCATGTATTTTTTGAGAATGTTTTCAAATTACATGGGATGCCTGAATCAATTGTTTGTGATCGTGATCGGGTTTTCACTAGTTTGTTTTGGAAGCATTTATTCGAATTGAACGGTATGAAGTTCAATTTTAGCTCCGCTTACCATGCCCAAATGGATGGCCAAACAGAAGTGGTTAATCGGACTTTGGAGGTATACTTACGTTGTTTCACAAGCAGCAAACCTAAAGAATGGGCGGTATGGCTACATTGGGTAGAGTATTGCTACAATACGAGTCTTCACTCATCCACTGGAAAAACTCCTTTTGAAATTATCTATGGCCGTGAACCTCCTACACTTTCGGCCTATGTGCATGAAACTACAAGCATTGCTTCGGTGGAACAATTCCTTTTGGAACGTGATCAAGTGCTCCGTGAGATAAAATATAATCTACAGGTGGCCCAAAATCGAACGAAAAAACTTTATGATTCCAAGCATAAGGAGCAAGAGTTTCAAGTTAGAAATTATGTTTATCTTAAGCTGCATCCTTACTGCCAATTAAGCGTGGCTCAACGGAAGAATTTGAAACTCAGTCCCAAGTTTTTCGGACCCTTTAAAATTCTTACTAAAATTGGACAAGTTGCTTACAAACTAGAGCTTCCCAAGGATTCCAACATTCACCTGGTGTTTCACGTTTCATTGCTTAAGAAGTGGGTTTGGGACCAAGTCTTGATTTCACCTACACTACCTCCATTACCTGGAGAATCCTCTCCACATCCATTGCCGCAAGCCATCCTAGATTCTCGAATCATACGGGGCTCTCCTGAATTGTTGGTCCACTGGCAGAACCTACCCCAGCAGATGCGACGTGGGAAAGAGTTGAAGAATTTACAGCACGGTTTCTTTATTTTCCCCTTGGGGACAAGGGGCATTTTTAGGGACAGGGAGATATTATGGGCACAAATTGGGGGGATTGCCAGCAATCCTAGCAAATCTCCATGATCGGCGACCTTCCATTTTAACAGCAAATCACCATCATTTTAGCAGTAAATCACTATAATAATTGCCATGATATGCGGCAATCAATTTATTGTTAATCCCTATTTAAATTTATTGTCCTATTTTAGCTTATAAATTGACTTTTTTGTAAAGCCAATGTTGGCTATTTAAACTATGTTATTCATGAATAAAAGACATCACTGAGTATTTACATTCAACCTTGGGTTGAATTAGGAGGCCGGTTTTCCTCGAACTAAACCAACCATCTTTCATCTCTCTCATTACCCACCATAGGTAAACAACGAAAGCGAGATCCTCTCACACTACCTATCAACAAACCCATCACCCACTCCATATCTAAACAACATAACATTCCGTTTCTAGCTGCGAAAAACTTCAGTAGACATCATCACTGCAAAGTAATAATTATAACATTTAAAATGAACTTAAAGGAAATATATATTATGATGTCAAACATATATAAAGATATATCATTTAAATGTCATGAATAATGATGTAAAAAAACACATTTGCATGAGGAATAACAATACTTAATGCATCAAATAATGGGTGACAAAACAACATAGATCTTGAGATGTTGATTAAAAGGATTAAAAATCACATCGAAGAATGTATTTTTTTAAGAAAAACTAGCAGTATCCCAAAAAATTTGCAAAACTATAATACTTTTAAAATTTATTTAAATTTAATCTAAATTAATTTATGAATTAATCAAGTTATTAATTGATTAATTAACTAAGTTAATGAATAGCTTCAAGTGGTGATGTAGCTGGCCTATGTGAGTGTAAGATTACCTATGCTAGCAAATTCAGCACAATGTCCACGTTTTGTTCCTGTATAGCTTTAATAGAACTTGATTCTCCTTGTGCATAATATAAACTTAAAATTGATTCCCCTATACTTGAACTTATTGAAAAACTGAAGTGTTATCAAATTAAGTGTGTCTACTTAATGGCCACTTAAGATTGTACTTCATACTGAAAAAAATAACTCTGTCATTAAAATGTCACTGCTTGATAAGTTGTTATAAAAAAGGTCTAAGTAGTGAATGTTTTCCAATCTACTTAAAGGAATGGTCCCTTCAAAGAAATTCCATTGCATCACAAGATTATTTTCCCAAAACAAAGAATTTCTAAAGTAATCTAACAAGCATGAACACTAAGAAGACATTAACATGAAAACACACGAATGCGCGGTCCCGGTGATTTTCAAAAAATACATGACACAACAAGATAAGAACTTACCAAAATTATTTATTTTTATATATTTATGTGTTAAATCTTAATATTTTGTTAAAGTACAATAGAAATAATGTAATATAACCATAATTAAAGTTAAAAAAAATTATGGGGTTATGTTGTCTAAATGTTTAACATGCAACATTCTTGTAAACTTGTTTTTTTGCATACGTCTTTTGTTTGTTTTTTGTTCCTTCTAATTTGGCCAAAACTTTTGTTGTTGACATTGAAGTCCCTTTGAGATAATGCTTTGTGGAGCTGACTATGTGAGATACATCTTGAGGTAGATAGACACCGACATGAGATATTGTCTATCCTTATGATTTATTTATAATCATTGTAAAACATAAACGTATTGGGAATTGTTTTCACTAAAATTTGAATGAATATCTTTCATTCTCTGCAGGTGAGAGAGGTATTCTAAGAAATAGTTGTTTTTCAATTCGTTCTCCAATAGTAACTTCAGCGTTTATGACATTATTAACATAGCCAAAACCTTTACAAATCATTCTTGTGCCTTTGCATAAACCATTTGATGGATCCAAATTCCTCAACTGCATTATTGGATATTCTTTGTTCACAATCAAGTTATGGGGTAGAAGTCCCTTTAGCAATAATGTATTCAGGAATTCTTCTTGATGGTAGTTGTTTGTATCACTAATAACTTATTGAAGCTGTGAAAAGCTTTGGCATCACGGGGGAACATTCCAATTAATTGGTCATTCAATATGTCTTTCATGTATGCTCTGGAATAAGCATGTTCTTCCAATGAAGGAAAAACATATTTGATCAATTGATCTTCTGGTCGCTCGTTATTTTCGTTCTTTATCACCATCTTGTAATATCCCGGATTTCTATATTGATATAAATTTAGGATTTTAAACACATTTTAGGTGTGATAATATATAATTTAAGCCATAAAAGCCTTTAGGGATGGCTTAAGGCTGAAAGTTTTGGAAGCAAAAGACAAAATACGTCAAAATTTGACATTTTGGTAAAAAGGTCATCAAAGGGCGCCCCGTTTGTGTGATGGGTGATTAACAGCATGGTCTTCATTTGTTTTAGCAACAGGTGGCTTCTATGGCCATCCTTGGTCAAATTAGGGGGTAGAGGGAGGTGTTAGGCTACTGTAGAAAGCTTGGGAACCAAGTTAGGCTTATATATATAAATGGATGAGAGGTGAGAGAGAGAAAGTTTTAGGTGTTGGAAGAGAACCAGAGAAGAGTTTGAAGCCGGAGGAAAATCAAAGTGGTAAATGGTAGAAACACTAACTAAGCTCAAATTAATCTTGCACAAATGAAATTAAAAACTCAATAATCATTTATATATGGTTTATTGTTGTTTGTCAAAGGGTGAGGAGATTGGTTAATCTAAAGTTGGAGGCTACGAACTGGGAGTTCATCATTTCTTTTGATCCATTTGTTTTAAGTTTAAGGTAGGGATTTCTAGCCTGTTTTTAGCATATATGAGTCATATTGAGCTAGCCAATATTTCTATGAAATTTGTTAAAGATTTGGAAGCATTGGTGAGGAATTGTGTAAAGTGATAAACATATATATTTGGATGTGTAGGTTTTGAACCAACAAAGTAATTGGAAAGATTGGGGTTGTTTCATCTTGTTTTGATTGAATTTTTTTTCAGTCATCTAGGTCGTAATTAACATCTATGAACAAGATTTTAAACTAAATAATCGATTGAGCAAGGTTTAAGTTACAAAACTTATGAGAAGAGCTTGAAACAAAATAGAGCATGAACTCTACACATAGTTAGGCACTCGGGTCCCAAGGCGGGTGCCCAAGGTGTTCTAGCCGAGCTGGAAGATATCAGGGGGTGCTCAGGTCCCTTAGGGGGTGCCCGGGTGCTTTAGAAACCTAAACTATGTCTTACTTTGATGTATCCCTTAGTTATGGACCCCTTGTTCTAGATATATGTTCAATGTTTTGTGATAATGAACTTGTCAATGTGTATTAGGTAATGTTTAAGCTATGAAGACATGAAAATAAATAAGAAAATGAGGCTATGTTATGATAAGAAGTTAACATGATTATTGCAAGTTTAAATTGATATATTATGATGATGTTATTTGCTACATGATTGGGTGAGTTAATGTTGGTTAACGGTTGTATAGTTGAATGAAAAGATGATAAGAAAGTAATCATAAATGTGAGATTGATAAGTAAAAGAAAATGCAAATTGAAATAAAATACGGGAATGGTGTGTAAAGAAAACAGGAAGGGTACTGAGATTACCCTAGGGTTGAAAGACCCGAAACCTACACAGGGATTAGTGTTTATGCCAGTAGGTTAGTAGTCTACAACATAAAATGTAAGGTAGGTAATCGTGGGCCTTAACAACGATGTTAACTAAGGCTAATGGTGGCCTTTAACAATGACATAAATTAAGGCTAATCGTGGCCTTTAACAACAACATTGAAAGTGTCTACCCCCGTAAATTAAATGAGAATGGAATATGGATGAGAATGATTAAGGATGCTAAAGTAAAGATAGTTGAATTAAATGTTTAAATTTAGGACATTTATCATGATATATGTTATATATGAGGTTGATTTAGATCATAGAATTATGATGGAATTATGACGCTTATATATATAAAAATGGATTTTGTTTAGTGATGTTAAATGAATATTAATGTTGTTCATATTGTTACTCTACATATTATATATGCTTTTTAGATGATTCATAGGCACAAGTGGATTAGTGCTCACGTCCTTACGGATTTTGTTGCAGGGGCAGATCCTAAGAACAAGGTGGGCATTTGGTGGGATTAGAAGTGCATAAGCTATTATGGATATTGGTACTTTCATTTCCTTAAGTTAAATTTGCATTTGGGACTGTAATATTATTTTTAATTTAGAGATTTATTCGATTGGGTTGTCAAGAAGGCCTATTTTTACGTATATTATGATTATTATGGAAACACTATCTATGTTAGGGTATCCTTAACACAGCTGGTCCCAAGCCTGGACAAAAGAGGAGGGTTGTGCATTCGGTAGTCGACAGCCAGCACAATTCTTAGTCGGATTTCTTCATGGATTTGACACTTACTGAATTTTCTTGGGGGCGTCCCCTACTTAGTGACGTGCTGTATGGTCTGAGTACAATGATAAAAAAGCAAGGAGTGGTGCATCGGTACTCGGGTGCAATGTTAAATAGGCAAGCATCCTCACACTTTTTTGGACGCATGAGAGATGTAAGAAAGCTAGTCCAAAATAGAAGGTTGAGAATAGGTACTTGGAACATTGGGAGCTTAACTGGGAAACTTATGGAAGTGGTAAATATAATAGAAATAAGATGTCTGGCAATTTCTTGCTTCTAAGAGATAAGGTGGATGGAACAAAAAGCTGAAGGATTGAGAGGACAAGGTATAAGTTATGGTATACAAAACTTAATAGATCGAGGAATAGGTATAGTGGTAAGTAAGTACCTAAAGAAAAATATAGTTAATGTAAAATGCTATGAAGATAGGATTATAGCAATTAAGTTAGTGTTAGGAGAAGAGATAGTGAACGTAATTAGTACATATGCCAACCAGTTGGGCTTAGGAAATGGACATAAGAGAAGTTTTGGGAAGACTTGGAAGGAGTGCTATTAGAGATACCCCAAGAAGAGATGGTCTTCATAGGCGGAGATTTGAATGGTCATAGAACGTGACATAGATGGATACATAAGAGTATATGGGGGATATGGATATGGTAATAGGAATGAAGAAGGGAAGGATATTTTAGATTTTGTAGTGGATTATGATATCATGGTGACGAATGCCTTTTTTAGGAAGAGAAAGGAACATTTGGTGACTTATAAAATGGCTCCTTAAGGACACAGATTGAATTCTTCTTAACTAAAAAAAGAGACCACCTAACTTATAAAGATTGTAAGGTTATATCGGCGGAGAGGTTGATTTCCCAACATAGGTCGTTGATCATAGATGTGTAGCTCCAAAGGTGGACTAGAAAAATATAGTTGTATAAATGGTCAAGGACTAAATGGTGGAACTTCAAAGGTGATATCCAACTAGTATTAAAGGAAAGAGTACTAGAGGAAAACATTTGGGCGGTAAATGAAAGTGTAAATAATATATGGGATAAGGTAGCAGTGTATTAAGAGAATAGGGAAAAAAGTCTTACGAGAATCTAAAGGGGATGCTCTAATACAAAAAGAGAGATAGTGGTGGAGCGAGGCCATCCAAGACAAGATAAGAGTTAAAAGAGAGCATTTTAAATCTTGGAAAAAGGATTGAAATAAAGTGAACTTGGAGAGGTATAAACAAAACAGAAAAAAAAACCAAAAAAGCAGTTAGTAAGGCCAAAGCAAAGGCTTTTGAGGAGATATATAGGCAATTTGACTCTAAGGAAGGCGAAAGAGAAATATTCAAGCTTGCTAAAGCTAGAGATAGGTAAACTATGGACTAAAACCAAGTTAAATGCATTAAGAATGAGAATGAACAGGTATTAGTAAAGAAAGAGGAGATAAAAGAGTGTTGGAAGAGTTACTTCTACAAGTTATTTAACGAAAGTAGTAGTAGTGACATACAAGTGGGATAGCTTATCACTTTTAGAGAAGAATTGAATCATATGTTTTATAGGAGAATTAGTAGGGAGGAAGTAAAAGAAGTATTGAAATAGATGAAGAATAGGAAACGATTGGGCTAGATAGTATCCCCATTGAGGTTGGAGGTGCTTGGGGGAGGATGGCATAAGTTGGTTGGCAAAAATTTTTAATGTAGTGCTAAAGAGCAAGAAGATACTTGATGTATGGAGAAAAAGTATTCTTATACCCATACACATGAACAAAAGAGATATTTAGAGGTGTCTGAACTACTGCATGATTAAATTGATGAGCCATACGATAAAATTATGAGAGAGAATTATTGAGAGAAGACTAAAAAGGATAACAAATATTTTGGAGAATCAATTTCGATTCATGCCTGGGAGATTAACCATAGAGGCTATTTTTCTCTTAAGGAGGTTATGGAAAAACAAAAGAGTGTGTGTCACATATATCAAGGTGATAAAGGTCATGTATGATAGAGCAGTGGCATTTACACGGACGATTGACGGAGAGACTAAGGAGTTTTTTTATCACGATTGGTCTATACCAAGACTCAGCGTTAAGCCCATACTTGTTTGCCCGAGTTATGGGTGAGATTACAAGACATATTTAGGATGAGGAGCGGTGGTGTATGCTATTTGCAAATGAAATTATTTTAGTAGATGAGACGGGAGAATGAGTGAATGATTAGCTAAAATTGTGGCGGCAACGTTAGAGACAAAAAGGTCAGGTTAAGTTGATGCAAAATGGAATATACATAATGCAAATATAGTCAAAGTAGGACAACTAGTAGAATAGAAGTAAGTTTGGGCACACAAAAGATTTTAGAGAAAGAAAACTTTAGGTACTTTGGATCAAGGTGTAGCAGGATGGAAAGATTAATACTGATATAAGTCACAGAGTTCAAGCTGAGTGGACCAAATAGAGGAGTGCTTTGGGGATCTTGTGCGATCAGAAAGTCCTCCTCAAAGTGAAATGAAGGTACCATAGGGTGGCGGTAAGACCGAACTTGTTATATGGATCAGAGTATTAGGCAATAAAGCATAATCATGTTCAAAAGATGGTAGTTACAGATATGAGAATAATAAGATGGATGTGCGGGATCACAAGGAGAGATAGGATTAGGAACAAGGAGATTAGGGGTAAAGTAGGAATAGCACCGCTTGAAGATAAAATGAGAGAAAATCAATTAAGATGGTTTGGCCATGTTAGAAGGCGTCAACAGAGGCATCGGTTAAAAGGTGTGAAAACATAGAGATTACCAGAAGTAAAAGAGGAAGAGGGAGACCCATGAGAAGTTGGAAAGAAACTATTAAACATAATCTTGTCTACATAGATCTAATGCAAGACATGGCCTTAAATAAATTTTATCGGCATCGTCAAATCCATAAAGCTGACCCCATCTAGTAGGAAAAGGCTTACTTTTGTTTGGTTTGGTTTTATCATCATTATTATGGGAATGTTGGAGTGTGGTAGCCTGGCTATAGCTGAGGTTTAGTTTCTATTATGTCATGTTATTATTCTTATGGATGTCGCTCCAAGGTTGTTATATTGCGCTGATAATGGAATAGTTATATAATACATGATATGATGTTATTCACTCATCCCTCGAGTCACGAGACCGAGGGTGTAACATATCTCGTTTGGTAGCTTAATGAAATCATCATCTTTGGTTGGCAGGTCTCCATTTATAACTTTAAGAAGGAACTCACTAAAGTACGGATCTACTTATGCTTTCAGGTTTGTTGTCAATGTTAATTTTTTTCCATTTTATCTAAAGGTATGGCCTTGCTAAATTGCACTAACAATTTTAGCCTTGGTCCCTCGAGGCACATTAGGGATCACTTAACAAAAATCTCCTCCGAATATGATTACCTTTTGGCCAAACGATTCTTCATTGTTCTTTATATCTTTGAGACTTCGGTCCAAAGTTTTAATAGCAAACCTTTAAGCCATTGGTGCTTCATCACATATAATAAGCCTCGATTTGCATAACAATTTTGTTGTCTTACTCTATTTTGAAATGTTGCACAAGCTTCTTTCGATTACAAGAATGGGTATTTTAAACGTGAACGAGTTGTTTGACCACCAAAAATAATTACTGTTGTGATGCCTGATGTTGCTATTACAAGAGCAACCATACCATTTGATGTAATCTAAGCTTGTAATGCACGGTACAAATATGTTTTCTCTATTCCCCCGGGCCCATCTATAAAAGAATACACCACTTCTTTGTCTATTTACTTGGTCTAAAATAGCAGTGTATGCTACATGTTGTTCATGGCTTAATTTTGATACTGCACGAAGGTTGTTATCAGGAATAGCATTAGACATCTCATCCCTTTATCTCTTTTATTTTCGTAGGTATTGGTTCAAAATTCCTTTGGACTAATGTTGGCAAATCATATTCTTTTATGGTTTTTCCCATACTCTTTAAAAAGAAGTTCACACTTTGAAGTGTAGAATATATTTGGCTTTCTATTGAGTGGGCTTGATCTCTTTTAAAATCTTCAGACTTAGATTCAAAATATGTAACCCAAGTTTCTCTATCATTTATTGGCTTACAGTGAACTAATAAAGTTACAAATAATCTCCGAAGTACGTGTGGACGTAGAATGTAACTGCTTTATTGTGGCATTGATTAATGCTTTCATCAGATTCCAACAATCATCTTTTTTGTGCAGATTCTTTGAACGCCATGCATCTTATTCCATTAACCACTAAAATATCTTCGATTGATGTCGGCCCTCTTACATGGTTAAGCAATAACCTTAAATAATATCTTTCACCTTCATATGGATTTTCCCCATTTATACAGCCTATAACATCTTTTTTTCCCCTTTCTTTCTAGAATTTCCCTTGCTTTTCCCACACATAATGTTCAGAAAACTCCTTGTAAAAGAATTTATTGTTTTCATATTTTTGTCAGCACCACACATTCTGAGAAATTTTGCCAGCATAGTCATTGGAGCTTGGTCCCATTGAATAACATTTTCAAGATTCTGATTCTCCCAATGACTCACGACTTCTTATTTAAAAGGTGCAATTGTAGGTTTATAATTGTAGGGTACATCTCATTTATATTGAATTCAAAGATTCGACATATTGACTCTTGTGCTTATACCCATCTTACATCGTGGAATTGTTGTATTTCATCAGTAACATTTTCTTCATCATTAAATGCGACATGAGCATCAACTTTATCGTGTCCCTTGTAGATGAACATATTTCAACAATGACAGGACAATTATACTAAGAAAGCAAGTATGGGTTGTAAGGGACTACCCATCTACCATCTAGCTTTGCATTTTGAACATGCACTTCTCTATTGTCACTTTTTCTTCTATAAATTGGATAACCAAGTTAATCTTGCATGGCTTTTGAGCAAAATCAATAATGGTTTTTGTATTTTCCATTTGCCATACATGCATTTCTAATGTTCCAATCACCGTAAGGTCCATGCATCATATGCTTAATCACCGTTTGATGTAGTAGTGGATATTTCTCTTGATCAGGAATCTCCGCGCAAACATATTTATCATATTAATCTGGAGTTGTTATCTTATACTCAGACTTTATTATGATTAATATATATGCATGAGGTAGGCCTCTTTTTTGAAACTTAATCACATGAATGTCTGCTGCTACTTTTCCAAATACATCATTTTTAAAAAGTTGGTCTTTCAGATCTTAGAGTTTTGCTCAAAATATCCTTGCCATTAGGTCAAGCTTGTCATGTGATGATTGTCGTCCTTTAGTTCATACTTGATTTCTTATCTTTCAGGATTGCATGTCATTGTATTAAAAAATAAGGTTTTCCAAACCATTAGACTAATGGCATAGCATCCAAATATCTCCGATGTATGTCTCTAGGACCACCAACAAAACTTACTGGAAATACAATTCTTTTTCTAGCTTGGCTTCCTCTAGTTTCTCTAGCCATGACACTGTCAACAATCCCTTGTTACAATTCAGATTTAATTTTTGATTATTATCCTTGATAATAATCCAATCTAGTTGTTTCAAGTTTTATGTACATGTCAATTGCGTACTATTGCTGTAGACACCTAGAAGATAAAACAGTAGATTCTTTAGATTCTCGTATTTAGAGTTTATAACAAAAATATTCTCGGCATGAAATCTTTCCAGTTCTTTCTTCTCTAATATCTCAACGTAAGATTAAGACACATAAGTGGAGGATAATTTAATATTATATGATTCATTTATGTTTAGAAATTTGAATGTAATTCTTTATTTATTTATTTACTTTTTTTGTAGTTATGTAGAAAACGAAAGTAAATGCTAGCATGTTTTTAAGTATTGCCTTCTTGTTCTTAATTGAAAATATCTCTTGCAGATGTAAAAGCATGTATGCTAGAAATTACTTCGTTTAGAATATGTATGACTGATTGTTACCAACGTTTGATCATTTTCTTTTTTTGATGTTCAGGTGTCATTTATTTTCTCCTTATGAAAACGTTATCCCAAATAGTAACACTAGAGGGGGTGAATAGGGTTGCTTAAAAAAGTTACAAATAAAACTTTCAACCCTTAAGGCAAATATGTCAAGATAAAAAGGACAAAACAAAACGGAATGCACTCAAAAAAAATATTCAATATGTATGGATGAAGAGTGAGTGCTATTGTTGGCAATAAATATAAAGAGAAGGAAAGAGAAGAAAACACAATCGATTTATAGTAATTCGGCTTCAATGTTGCCTACGTCAACTCCCTCAAGGTCCTTCTTGAGATTTCTCCACTACTCTTTGAAGAGCTTGTTACACACTAGCTTCCCAAGGTGCTAGAAACCTTTTCCAAGTGATTTTTACCTCAAATCACTCACACCAAGTGATTCTATCCCCAAATCACTCCACAAGTCTCTCTCGTAGAATATCCTTTGTTTTGGTTCCAACACTTGAACCAAAACTAATAAGAGTTCACCCAACTCTCACAAATTAAGAGGGTAAGTTTCCCTCTCTCACAATAACAATAATAATTTTAGCACTCAATCAAATAAAAACAAACTCTCACAAGTTGAATATGAAAGATGAAGTGTGTAAGAAGAAATCACTCTATATTTGTAAAGTTATGGACTTTCTTATATCTCTTTGTAAGCACTTCTTTCTTTTCTTCTTTTTTTTTCTTAAATCTGAGTTTGAGGCTGTATTTATAGGCAAAAATGTTCAAATGGCCGTTACTAATTAAAAAAGACACTTTTGCCCTTGAAAGAAATTGAATTTCATTGCTTCTAATACTGCCTTTCAGATTCAGATTTTCTGAGATACCTTTGTGACCGTTTTTCACCCTCCTAACGTTCATATCGGATATTGTGTTAGACTAATGACTTTGTAGATATATAAGTCAGATATATTTTGACCAAATCTGAGCTTCATCCAACGGTTAGATCTTCCAATATAGGCTCCAAACCGAGACTAGTTCCAGATAGCTTTTTCTAACACTCTGAATCTGTGTTTCTCGTTTAAGCTTCTATATTACCATGATACGTTTAGAATTATAAGATACTTAAACTAAAAAAATTGTATCTTTATAAGTATTATTTCCACACACCAAAAATCAGAATTTGTGAACTTTTATATTATGAGTTATGGCTTAAAAACCAACATTAGCTCCAGAATTCAGAATTATATTTTCTTCTGTAATGTCAAATAGTCCAACTCATTTTCGGACAGTTTACCTTCCGATCCACGAAAATATGACTCAAAAAAGGTTCTAGATATATAAGTCTAGTTTATTATATTTACATGTCATGTAATTGGAACCGTTAGATCTTTAGATATCATCTATATACTAGTGTGTGTCTGATTTGGCTGTTTATCTAAGTTAACCTTCAACTTCAAGTCTTCATCTTTCTTTAATTTCCATTGCTCCAAAATTTGAAATTAATTTATTTTATCATCCAAATTATGTAAAAATACATGAAAAATAATATCAATATCTTCAAAGCATTTTATCTTAAATTTATCAAATTAAAATAAATTGTAACATTTGATACAATGTCTATTTGAAAATTAATCATAAAAATTCAATTTAATGTTTGTTATCATCAAAATCAATTATAAAACTAAGTTTATGAACCTTAGGTCAACAATCTCTCTCTTTTAGGTGATGGCAAATCATTGATGATCTAAAACTTAAATTTTCAAAAGACACAAATCAAAAAGAATTCTATTCATATAAGCTCATTCAA
>QLOD02000038.1:12395472-12415333 GCA_003260245.2 Sideroxylon spinosum | reverse complement strand
TATAAAATCTAGGATATTTCAAAACTTTGAACATCAACTTCATATTTCTAAAAAAGAACCAAGTAGATTTTTTTTTTGAAAGTTAAATAAACTAAATTAATGAAATTTTTTTTACAAATACGCAAGGGCATGCCCTTGGGAGAATACATCAATAATGCTCAAAGAATAGATGATAAACATAAGCATTCAGCAATTGCATAAAAGTGACCTACTATAATCTTAGCCGTCCATGCCAATAAGAGAAGGGGATAGCTGCCAATTGTGAACCAAATGAAGATCAGTAGGAGTGTTAGGAAACCTAGAACACTTTATCAATCTCAATCTAACCACATCAGCGATCAAGGTGATTAAAGAAACCTTATTCCTGTGCACACCACCATGAAACCTTGCATTTCTCTCTTGCTATAGAAAGTAAACCGTAGTTGCAAATGCTAATCTGCCTATTCATGAGATGAGAGTAGAACCCTTGAAAGTAGAACTTACCCACCGCTGATTAGCAAGCCAAGAGAGATAAGAAACTCCCATGTCACATTTGGCAAGTATAGTCTTCCAAAACCTCAAGAAGAAAGAACAATCAAAGAACAGATGATCATGAGACTCCATTGAATCTCCACAAAGATGGCATTTCATAGACTGAATCAGCCTAAATGAAAGAAGTCGATCCTGAGTAGACAACCTATTCCGAATAGCAAGCCATAAAACGAAAGAATGGTGGGGTATGGAAAACTTGAACCAAACAATATGCTTCCATGAGACACTAGGAGAGTGAGACTGAAGAAGCTCCTAAGGAGACTTAATAGAAAAGTCTCGAGAATCATTCCACAAAAGCTTATCTCCATAAGAGGAATTCATGGGGGTAAGGCTAAGGTTTCTTCTTTCAAACTAAGAAAATCAGGAGAATTTGCAATAGGCCATCTCCAATGACCTGAATCAATGATGGTACAGACTTTTGTTTCTCTGGCAACCAGAATCAAATATAACCCGTGCATTAGAAGAATCACAAATGGCTCCCCGAGGCATCTAAGCATTGAACCACAGAGAGGTGTTCTCACCATTTCCTACCCGTGTGGTAATAAAAGCCTTCACCTTAGCGCGCAACTTTAGTTTAAATATACTTATAGCTAGAACCCTAAATTTCCTATTAGATAGTATACTTAAAGCTATTGGTACTTTAAATAAAATAGACAGCAAAATAAATAATATAGATCTACTATTAAACGTAAAAACTTTTCTAGGAACAAGTAATCAACAAGAACTATGCAAGTGAAACCCTAGTCTTCAAACAAATGAAAATGATAAAAATTCTATCATATACAAAGGAGGAAAAAGAGGATTCTAAGAAATATTAGTAGTAACAAAAACTACTAAAGAAAAATTTATAAATATTTTCAAGCTAATAAAGAAATATTAAAATATTGGAGATCTAGATATAAGGAAGAAAATAATGTAAAAGAAAGGTAAATTACTAAATCAAATGCATACTCTTTATAATCAACATATGAACTTATTCAAGGAATATGAATATGCTTTCTCATTAGATTTTTATTCTAAATATTCAAATCAAGAATATTGTGCAACAAGCTTGATGAATAATGAAAATGATGAAACTGATTCTCAAGCTAAAACAATAGTTGATCCAGTATTAGATTAAGAGCTAGCAAACAAGCTAGACAAAATTCTAAACCTAGATAAAACACCGAGAAAGAGAAAAGTAGGAAAATTGGATCACCTAGATGTAGATCCAAAAACGAAACTAGATACTGAATAAAAGAATTTCTTTTGAAGATACTCATGTAAAAGAAAAAGGTGAATCTAGCTTCGACAAGGTTTATGTTAAAGAAGAACATAAATCTTATCCATTTAAAAGAGAATATTTAAATAAACTTATTGTAGTAACAAATGGGATATATCTAACACTTAATAATATACATTATAGAGATTATAAAAGTACTATTGAGGAATTGGCACAAGTACTATCTGGAATCACAACCCGTTACATACATACATGGGATAGGAAAAGATTCCTACAATATATAGCAGGAAGATTATAAAAAAATTTTTTAAGTTAGCTAAAAGTCTAGGAAGGTTTAGAAGAAGAAAAAGGGAAAAAAACTTTCGTTTTACTGAGTGAAATAGGGAGATTTCACAAGAATTCTTCAAACTTTTCTTCATACATCAAGAGAGATTTTGTAGAATAATATCTTTTGATGAACACCAAAAAGAGGTGAGATATATTTTATCAAAAATAAAATTTCGTGACATCTGTAAATACATAGATTTTGTAAAGTTGTATTGAAAAATACTTTTAGATGTTAACCTTAGATGATAGTAAAATACATTGGAAAGAACAATTTTTCCATAAACTCCCAAGCGAATGGGATGAAATATGTGAAAAATAATATCCAGAACACCTAAAAAAAAAGGAAGTTCTGATTCCTTAGGATTAAGGATAAACTTTGATTATAAAATAATAACCAAACATAGTCTACAAAGAAAAGCCCAAAAATAAGTTAAAAATAAATTGTTAAAATTAAGTAAGGAAAAGCTTATTGTGACAAAATCCTAGAAGAAAATTAAGAAATTGGATGCTCTGTGAATAAACCATGTCATAAACGAAAGAAAAATGCATTAAAATTGAAAAGTAGAAATTTGGAAAAAAAAGAATATTTCTAAAACAGATATATATTAGAAAATTCAAAAAGAAAATTTTGGAAAGAAATCATTGAAAATTGTATATGTTATTTCCGGAAAGAAAAATGTCATACTGCACCAGGTTGTTCAAAAAGGAATAATAGGGTAATCAAACGTTTGGAGACAAATAACCTAGAAATTTATTTTGGAGAAGAAATAGATTCAGAGAAAGAAGTTTTATATGAATTAGAATCTTTTTCTTTGGATTCTTCAGAAGAAAATGAAGAGTTTATTTTATGATATAGGAAAAAATCTTAATAGAAATTTTGAAACTTTTAAAACAATCCCTAAAAATGAGTTAAATCAAATTTGTTTAGGAGACATAGTCAAAGAAGACATTAGTATTGAAAATGAAAAAATATAAAAATTGATAAATATAGAACACTTGTATGAAAAATTAAAATTTGAACCATGGCAAACCTAAAACTTCGAAATATGCGAAAGAATAACAGATGCAAAATCCTTCTCTAATGGGCAAGTAGAAGCAAGAAGTTTTGTTAGAGAAACAAATTAAGAACTTAACCAAAAGTATCCTAAAGTAAGGTTTATTCATATTGGTAAAACCCAAATAGAAATTAGACCATTGTTTAGACTAGGAGTGGACTCAACAATCCCATGAACCTAAACCATTTGATATTGAAATTAAATGAAGATTAATAAATATAAAAGATTTAAGAATACCCAAAGAATGGGTATTTGAAAATTTTACGAGAAATCAACTAGAATCCTCGAAAATCAATTGAATTTTAAGCATCTATAAATGCACTGTACTTCAGAACTAACAAGTAAAAAATCATTTAAAATGGATAATCGAAAAAATATTGAAGAAATTTCTTTAAGCTCAAACAGTTTTGACAAAGAAACTGGATTAAGAAGAATCCAAGTTACAATTCTTTCTGGAAGTTCATCTAATGCAGAAGAATAGAAATCCATTATTTTTGAATAGCTAAATAAGGATTGAGAAACAATATTCTTTTCTTAAAACCAAGATGAGAGAAAATGTTTATTATATTGAAGTCACATTTGAATTTGAAAGTTATAAACCATGTAACTTGCATATACTTATCGATACCGAAGCTATAAATGTTGTATGTCCATGAAATGCCATATCCAAAAAATATTAGATTCAAATGAAAAAACTTATCTTAGCTAAAAATTCTAATGACATATCTATAATGTACTTCAAAGCGAAGGACATTATAGTTTTTAGTAAGAGTAGCAAAAGGTAAAAAGATCTTTAGAATTCCAAAAATATTATGTTTTCCTTTAGTGCATGGAAAAATGCTTTCAGAAAATAGATTTTTAACTCAATATTATTCTATGAGTGTATCTCATGGTCATGTAACCTTAACTGATAGACACAAATCTTATTAGATTCCTTGGTTAAAAACCCATAATTTAATCTGCAGTAAAGGATTTGCACCAATCAAACGCGGTGATAATAGTCTAATTTTAACAGATTCATTAAAAAAATTGATGAATCTTATTCTGTTTATGTAAATTAAGCCCAAATTTCTCAGAAAATCCTTTAACATTATAGGAAAAAGTTCTCAGATATTGTTATCTAAAATTGAAAAAAAATCAATATAAAATAATTAGGGTAAAAGAACTTTTAGATAAAAGACTTATAGAACTCTATTCCAGTCCTACTTTCCTTGTAATGAATCACTATGAAAGAAAAAAACAAAAAAAACAAAAAAAAAAAGAGGGAACGTTTGGATGGTCATCAATTATAAACAGTTGAATGAAAATCTAATATTTGGTGGGTATTTTATACTTAGAAAAGATGTTTTAGTAACTCAAATCAGAGGTGCTAAAATTTTAATAAGTTTGATTGCAAATCAGGTTTTTGAACAATCAAGCTTAGAGAAGAATTAAAATCATTGACTGCTTTCTCTGTACCATATGGTTGTTACCAATGAACAGTTTTACCATTTGAAATATGTAATGCATCACAAATATTTCAAAATTGGATGAATGATATCTTTAAAGATCTTAAAGATTTATATCTTATTTAAAGAAATAATTTATTAATTTTCTCCAAAAATAGAGAAAAAAAATAAGCATCATTTAGAAATAGTATATAAAAAAATTTTAGATAATGTAATAATTCTTAGTCCAAAAAAAATTAAGATAGAAAAAAAAAGAAATTGATTATTTAAGTATTATTTTCAATACAACCAGAATTGTGTTACAACCTTATATAATTAGAAAAATCAAAGAGTTCTAAGAAAAATTGGAGACTTTTAAGAAACTTACAAAGTATTCTTGGAATATTAAATTATGTAAGACAATTTTTAAAAGATCGGGAAAAATGATTCCTATATAAACTGAAAATAGCTCAAAAGAATAAAAAAAATTCAATATAAAAATTGAATAGGATGATGAAGATACGAGAAGATTAAATGAAATTAAAGCCATGTTTAAATTGAATTTAAAGGTTTATTTTCTAATAGAATCTGATCTCTTAATCCTATAGATAAATGCCTTAGAAATGTTTTGGGGAGTGGTACTAAAAGTAGTAAAATAAAAAATAAATCTAAAAAAGAAGATATTCACAAAATTGTTAAGAAATAAAAAGTTTCTGAAGAATTAATATGTGGATATAATTCTAAAAGTTCAAGCCAAATAAATTTAATTACATTATTTTTTTTAAAAAGCTCTCAACAATAAAAATGGTATAAAGAGATTTAAATCTATTCGGCACCTATTACGTTTTTGACATGAATAGATAATCATGCGGTGAAAAAGTTTTATAGAAAAAAGAGAGTTGGAAGATAATCATAGAATAATCAAATGGTCTAATTATATTTCTAGGTATTCATTTGAAGTTGATGAAATTGGATCTACTAAAAATGTTCATGCAGATTATCTTAGCAGGCAATCAGATGGATATTAAGATTAACAATAGCCTTTAATATTACAAAAATTTTTAAAACACTTAAACAAGACTGAGATGTCCAAGGAGTATAAGCTAAACAAGCTGAACGAAATTTTACTAGAAAAACTTTCTAGAAAAGATTATCTCATGGAAGTTATTCTCAAGCAGTGCTAAACAGGACACTTTCTTTAATAGAAGCAGAAATACCAAAATTCTTTGATCTCGATCTAGGGAAAAAACTCCATAATCCTCTGAATAAAATATGAAAAAGCCATATTTCAGGTAAAAAAATTATGAATTTCACAAAGCAATGGTAGGAATGGTATATGAGCTAAAAACTCTCCAAGATAAAATTGATAATTTAAAAGAATTATCAAAAAAATATAATTTCAAAATTCAATTTTGAAACTTCATTATTTGATTGCCTAAGAATTTTTTAAATTCAAAAAATTATGGAAATTTTAGAAATTTCTTCTGCTAATACTCATTTGAAAAAGTAAAAAGAATTAAATTTTATGAGGAGGCCAAACAAGTCTTTTCTAAAATAATATTTTCAATCATTGACAACTACGTTAATGATCAAAAATATAAACCGTTCCTTGAAGAATTTTCTAATAAATTCAGATATGATCCTATTTTCCATATCAGAAAAATTCAGTTCAACCTTCAGTTAGACAATTGGAGATTTAAAGCAATTGAATGGGGCTTAGTCAAAAAGATCATCTTCAATCCACTGGAGGCAACAGCTTACCAAGATTTTGTAGCACTAATCAATTCCATGATCAACAAAATTTCCTATAGCCTTAAAAGAAAAATCATGGTGTCTGAGGTTTATTTCTTTGTGGGATGGCGACATAATGAAAATGTTTTTGTGCCATACCAAATCTAGAAACCGAGGGAATACTCGCCTTTCGATACTTATCTTTCCTCTAAAAAGAGGGAGATAGGATACAAAAAGGAGAGGTCATAACTGGTGAACAAATTCTATTATAGTCTTGGTTAGAAATGGTGTACCAAGCCAAGATTCTACAATATATGCCATAAAGACATATGACTTTCGATGACAAGAGATTATTTATGTCATTTGACCCATTAATGTTCAGAGCAACTGATGATCAAAGAGATCAAGTATTTGATTTTTAAACAAACTTAGTCGGATGAAAGTTAATGCCTCGTCAAAGGTTGTGATTTATCTCGATGATCATTATGAGAAATTTCATAGAGAAATGGAATTGGAAGCAATTGTCTTCACTAAAGAAGTCACTAAAGAAGCTTGAGTCGAGTAAGATTATTAGGAAAATATGGATGAAGAAACCTAGCATAACCTCAAGAACATGACATGCACGATTATAGTTTTATCCCGTACATAATAGAACCCATGTGAAGACCATATGAAGGTACCTACTTTAACCAAAAATAATTCCCTAATAATTGTACTACTATTTTATTATTTCTATCTTTTTTCTTTTTAGAATTATCTTTTCATTATCTTTTATTTCAAAACATTTGAAGTTCGAAATTTCAAATCTTGAGTTTAGGTCTATAAATAGGTCAATTCTTGTAAGAAAGAGACATTGAAAAAATCTAAGCCTTTTCTCCTCCTTCCAATACTTTCTCTGTAAAATTTGTTCAATGTAACATCAATTTAGTAATAAAAGTTTGAATGTTTATGTATTTATGAATAATGTCTTGAGTGTTTTAATAATAATTAGTGAAAGTTGTGAGTTTTCTAAGCATTTCTTCAACCAGTATTAGAGCCTAGATAGTCTTGAAGGCATAATTGCAAACTTGCTATACTATGAAGGTTTGTTTTCTAGTAACTAGAAACTATTAAGCTTGTTTAGTAAATATTGTGTGATTTTTATGCTATTACAAATAGTTTAAGGACCAAAAGGGATGTAAGTGAACCTAAATTGGAATCTCAAGGGTCTGTCTATGTGAAACTAGCCCTAAAACCACTTAATCTTTTACTCCCAAGAACACCCTTAGGATTCATTTGACAAAGTTATCAATTATCAATTTTTGATTTTTAGTTTTCATTTTCCTAGTAGGGAAAAAAAAACTTGAAAATGCACTTGGTAACTATAGTTATTGGTTAGTATTTATAATGTTTGGATGCTGGCCAATGGCGATGGTATAGTTAGAGATGAGTGGCGAGAGTAGCTGTTGGGGACAAGAAGTGGATGACGGTAAAGGCGATGGTCGGAGTGGATGACAGGTGATGGTAGAAGGGTGACTAACAGCAATAGTATGATTGAAAGTAGGTGATAGGTAGTGCAAGAATGATGGCTAGTGGTGATAGCATGGTTGGAAGCGATTTGTTGGTGACGGCTGGAGGTAGATGCCAGCTAGAGGTGGGTAGTGCGTGCTGATGGTGACCGGATGTAGTGGTGATCAACGACGGTGGCCAGAAATGGGTGATGGTCAACAATAGGAAATGGTTGTGACTGATGGTGGCAATAGAGGAAAATAAGAACTTTAAAAAATACTATTTTTATATTTTCATAATTTTTAAGAATTTAAAAAACAGTTTTTATTTTTTTGGAAACTAAAAACTAGAAACAAATTTACCAAATGAGATTTCATGTTCAGTTTTTAAAAAAATAAAAACAAAAATTGAAATTGTTATCAAAACAAGGCCTCAGTGATTAAGATCACAATGATATAACATCAAGGTGTCACCGTTACTACAAACAATGTTTTAGATTTTAAATTGTAGGAAGGCTATGTGATACACCTTATGGGAGTAAATAGACAAGTTTTTGTCATTTGCTTTGTTGAACATCTAATTACATTAAAATAAAATAAGAAATTTTGTGTACTTAAATCTACAACTTTATAATGGTTGAAGTAGAGAAGCCAACATATATATATTATGATGGAGAATTCAAAAGCCATCTAAGTTGAAAGGGAAAATTTTACAATCTTGCGTTTCAAATGAGGAGAAACAACACATTAATGAGATTTGAAATCGAGTCAATATATAATTAATGCTGATGGACTTTCCATACTTTTGCTCTGATTGACAATTGATATTCAATGGGATTTGAAAAGTAATCATTTTCAATTCGTACCAATGGAGGCTATATTTAGGTTGCTAAACAGATTGCTTATTGGATTAGCTATGGGTGCATTTATGTACGATTCTGTTAAGAAAACATTGAATTCAAAATAGAGATCATGTGACACCTAGTATTTTATTTTGGGTATTTTCTACAAATTTATTATTTGGATTTGAGGGTTGGTCCAGCTAATTGAATTTATTTAATATTTTTGTAAGGTAAAGGTTGGCTTGGAGTGGTTAATGGCTTTAATGTTGGGCTTGGGGCCCAACCCCCCTTTTTTTCCTTTTTCTTTCCTTTCTCATTTTCTTTTTTTTTTCGTTATTTTTCTTGTCCTCTTTTTCTTTTCTTCACGGCAACTAGAAAGGGATGGAGAAAAGAGAGAGAGAAACATAGAAAGGAGAGAGAAAGTGAGGGTTGGAAGTCAGAGATAGCTGATCCTTAGTATTTTAGGCGTCGTGATCAACCTGGCGGCATCGGATCATGGTAATTTCACTTGATGTGAGAGAAATAGAGGAAAGAGGTTTTAGAGTTTTGAGGTTCTTCAACTTTTTCTTCTTCTTTTCTTCAGATCTAAGGTAGGTTAAATTTGTGTTCCATGTGTTATTGGCATGATTTTGATATACTGTATGCTTGATTTTGTTAAGTATTAAAGGATTTGAGTGGATGTATGTATAGAAATGTATATATGTGCATATTCATGTTTCTTGCATTCATTTGAGTTATTCTTAAATCTAAGGTTTTAAAAATATGTTATCGAGATGTTTAAATGTTAATATATGATTGATTGTTGAGTTTGTAACTTCGATGAGTGATTTAGGGGTGTTTGAAGTTGATGTTTCACTGAAAACGAACCCGAAAACTATGTGTTAAGTGCTGGCGTCCAGATGCTATTTGGCATCTAGATGCTGGCGCTCAAAATAGCCTTGGGATGCTAGTTTTAGCATTTGAATGGCATCAGGATGCCATTTGGCAAGTTGCTCAAAAATACTAAATTTTAATTTCTAAAAACCTGCTTTATACCCAAACCCTTTAATGGTTGATTTTTAAAGATTAAATGAATCCCAAATCATCATCAAGCCTAATAGGGCATTTTTATGTTGAGACGATATTTATTTATATGATTAAGCCTATCATGTGCTTGGGTTTGGGGTCACATCATTTGATTTGATAAATAATTATTGGTTGGCTAAGAGTACCATATTGATATTGTTTATATGTTGAGGCATAAGTCTTGTATATGGACAAGATCTATGATTTCAAGAAAATGATAAAATGAGCTTTTAAAAGTACCGGATGATCCCCATTCGATATATTAGATCAGAGCTTAGTTATTTGGAGTTGAGAAGTTAATTATGAGATATGATTATGAGATTTTCTCCAGACTACAGTTGGACCCTGCTTAAGATAAGTAAATGTCTGACTAGGGGTGTAATGCGGTTCCCTAGCAGAAGGGCTAGATGGTGTAACACAATTCCCCGAAATCTTACACTGGTTCCTAACCTATGATTATTTACTGAGTGTTAAATGGTGCAGCTGGTGGCCTTGCGTGATTTGCCAAGTGTCACTCATCCCAAGATAAGGATGGGGGTAAATGGAGATTATAAAACATACATTTGCATTGCATTTCATCATTACCAATAGCATGAGATTGCATATTATTATGTATTGAGATACTCAGATTATTAATTATACTGATGTTTAAGTTTTAGTTTATTGATAAGGAGTTGGGTTATGATTATTGGAGAATAAACTAGAAACTACAGTGACCTAATTCCCTAGGTGTAATAAGTAGGCACTTTAGGCTTAAGTAGCTTAAGTTTGGTCTATACTATGGATGATAATATTTATGTTTATTCTTTCCAACTAAGAGTTTAGTATTATAAATTGTGTGATCCAGAGTGTGGGTCTGATATCTATATTTATGATTTATGATTTTGAGAGATATTAACATGATTATAATATTTGTTCTAGTTATATAGGTATTTGACATTGTTATCGAGAATGACGTTCAATTGGATTATATTATCATGTAAGTAAGAGCAATGTACTTTAATACTATCTTTATATAAGAAAATTGGATGATATTAGATACATCGATTATTATTATATTATTACTTGATCTTGGAATAGGTTTTTGTTTATTTTAATTAATTCTCATGTTCTTTTATTGTTCACCCCAAATAGTCAAGTTAGAGGCGTGAAAGATTAGGTCTAAATTATTTAATATTGCAATAGATTGAAATTAGTAAAGACGAACTTTCAATTAAAATAAAGATGCATTATTCCATTTGAGCAATCCTGGTCAGGGAAGGCTAAGACGGTGCCTCACATATGGATAGCAAGAGAGCACTTAAGCCCCAACAGTGAGGCACGGGCATAATATTTATATTTACAAAATTTGTTAAATTGGGTCTTTAATAGATCGGATATAAGTTTATATTCATGTCTATATTTGTTAACTCTTAAATACCGGATCCAACGGGTCTAGCTACTACATCTAAACCCAACTAATTGAATTCATATTCGGACCCCGATCCACTAATAATAACAAGCCTAATTATATTCATTTCATACCAATAGCCTTTTTACACTAACACTTCATTTGGAATGGTGGATTTGATGAAATTTTATTTTATTTAATGAGAACTCTCACCAATTCTCATGTTTACAATTAAAATAAAATTTTATGAGTTGGATTTGGTTTTATTTGATAACCGGAATTTTAGGATTTCTATATCATTTGAAATCTAACCCAAAACAACAGAATTTGATGAAAATTTATTATTTTCTTAAACCATCTATATAAATGGATAAATTTTTCCCCATATATCATATTTACCATATTTTTATTTCACATTCACATGGTATCTTAATTCAAACTAAGTAGATTCTTCACTTAGAATATGTGTATCGAACATAAAACTTCTTATATTAAATTAAATCAAATCAATAATTTACTTTAAAATCAAATCAATTTGAAGAGAAAAATGTTTCTAAACAGAGAGTAACTATTTGTCCCATAATATCGGTCTATAAAATTTTTTGCTTAGCATTCCCAATTGATCGATAAGATTTCCTTTTGATTGTCCAGAACAATTTTAGCTAATATTTGATTTAGCTAATATTATCGTAGACTTATTATCTATAAAAATATTCAGCCACTGATATCTTTGGCTCTTAAATTTAAGGTGTAAATATTGATGGACGCATCACCAGTTACAACCACCTTGATAACCACCACTTAATTAATGGATAAGAGATAATTGTTGAGAGGAAGTTATTGATGAGAAAGGTTATAGGTGGGTAGTTACTTTCCTACTCCAAATTTAAATACTTATAAAGGCAGCCAAAGAAACGATCCCTTGATGTTTGCATAAACTTTTTCTTTTAATTTATCATTTTTTTCAGCCTTACTCTTTTTATCTTTCATTTCTACTTCTTTTTTTTCCTCTATGCCATTACTTAAAATCATATCATATCCATATCAATATAAACAATCAGAATCTAGTTCATATCCCCATCTGTTGTCTTATCCACCTTTAGATATCGATAAATTAAAGTTCTTATGACTGCAATGCAATAGTAACCATACCACCTGATCATCACTCCTATCATTATCCATACCTTTTAAATCCTTGTGACTTTAGTACACGTGCCCAAATCTAAGATAAAACAATGAAAGAATGTGCGTTGTTTTTCAACTAGAAATTTTTTGTAAAAAATTTGGCATGCTCAGTAGAACGTCAATTCTACAAAATTCAAATGAATTATGGATAGCACATGAGCATAATGGTCTATGAACTAATTTACATTTATGTGAATTGTTGGGTGATCTCCTAAGACCTATATACAAGTTGATCACCTCACTAGAAGTAAAAAGGTTAACTAGCGGCCAATATATATCTAGTGAATATGGCCAATCTAGAGAAGATTTGGTCGAAGATACAATTCTACCGGGAGAACTCAATATGGCCAATGGAATGAATCCGAAAAAGATTCAGCTAAAGACACTATCTCATTTGAAGGGCAGGATAGGACCAATAATGTAATGACCTAAAATTTTAATGTATATTATTTTATAAAAAATAAAAAAAGAGACCAAATGGTTTACAGTTAACCCTAATAACTTAATATATATACACTTGGGTTAAAAAAGATGTGGGCCTTAAGTTCGTGAAAAAAAATAAACAAAAAAAATTTAATTATGGTCAGATGGTGACGGGATCCAAGAATATGTGGACAAAACTTTGCTAGCAAAGTTATTTTCTTTGATTGGTAACCGATGGTGGACGCAGGAAGAGGCAAGGGGGCTCAACTGACCCCATTGGAAGCGAATTTTCTGTAGCGAATAATATAATTTTTGAATTATTTTTGTAATTTTACCCCATAAAATATTTTTTCCAAAATAAATTACCTAAATACCTCAAATAATTTATAAGTTTTACCTTTATTTTTATGTGAGGCATGCTACTCATTATCTTTTAGTACATTTTGTGCAAGTGAAAATTTATGGAAATAGTATAATTTTTAAAGCATTTTTGTAATTTTACCTCATAAAATATTTTTTCCAAAGTAAATTGCCCAAATACTTTAAATAATTTATAAATTTTGTCCTTACTTTTATGTCAGGCACACTATCCATTATCTTCCAATACATTGAATGCAAGTAAAATTTATGGGAATAGTATAATTTTGGAGTTTTTTTTTTTAAGTTTACCTCATAAAATAATGTTTCCAATATAAATTATCCCAATACACAAACAATTTGTAAGTTTTGCCATTACTTTTATGTCTAGTGCACTACTAAATATCTTTGAGTACATTATGTGTAAATACAAATTTATACTTATTGGCTTGACCCCAGTAGATCCAAATCCTAACTCTGCCCCTGTTGCTGACCAAGTTTTCACTATATATATAGGTATAGGTGTGGGCTTAAAGCCTGGGAGAAGAAAAAAAAATCGAGAAAGAGGGAAAGAGAGAGAGAAAGCCGTGGGCGAGAAAGACAAGCCGACTGGGTAAGGATATTAGATTCCCACCAAATTCAAATATATTTAAAGCCTTTGTAATTAAAAGATATTAAAAAATTTTAGAAAAATTATCTTCGATATTAGGAATAATACCACGAGCCTTCAAGAAGTTAGTTGGTGACCCACAGGCATTCATTTTGCTACTTTAGATATTTGAGGTAGGGATTTGTTGCATATCATTTGCATTTATGGGATATAAAAATATTTTGACAAATTTTTATATGTTTATTTTGCACAGAGGTAATTAAATTTAGACTATTTTGTGTAAATTCTATCCAAATCTGGGCACTAAGATGCCACGACCGACATGAGACTCAGTGGAACGTTGGAAAGTTGATTACTGGAAATTCAAACCTTGGAAAAGGTTATATATAAAAATTTCTAAAATTACTTTATAGGCCTATTAGTTTTGAAAGTTTAATAACAACCTCCAAAAATATTTTAAAAATTAAAATTTTGCTACTAAAATCGTGAGAAATTTCAAGTTAATACTTGTAAATAGATATGCTAATTTAATCACGTATTGGTGATATATTTTTCTTCAAATTATTTTTTATTTCATTTTATAATACATCTTTAAAGCTTATTTAATCCAATGATAAATTAATTTGTAAATATTTTTACATAAAAATACCTTATACACAAAAAAAAAAAAAAATACGATTTGGAATGCTCAGTCTGGAACACTTAAATAATTTATTTTATTAATGAAAAATATATATATGGAAGTGATAATATGATATTAATGCACTGTTATGTTGAGATGATAATAATGAGGATAAAAAGGAATGCAAATGATAATGTGATTGTGGGGTTGACAAATATTGGGGAAATTAAGAGGGGTACAGAGATTATCTTTGGGTTAAAAAACCTAAACATGCATAGGGGGTGATGTTGATGCCAGTGAGTTAGTAGCCTACAATGATGTTTATTATCTGGCTAATCATGGCCATCGGGTTTAGGCCCATCAACAATGATATTATATAGTATATGTCTCATGACTATGAAAATGTAATGTGACGATGAAAGATAAATGAAAGATAATAACTAACTCCTTTTTTAAGATTTATGTTTTAATGATTTGAATATATGATGCTTAGTACTTTGCGCACATTAATATTAAATTATTATTTATTTATGTTTGTTCATATCATATATGTTTCTATCATGCATTGTGGGCACCCATGGGTTAATGCTTGCGTCCTTACAAATTGTTATGCATGTGCAGAATCTGGTAATTTAGATAGGTAACCTAGAGAAACTTAGGTGTGCGTCATTAGAGCACTCTTTACTGATTAATATTTGGGACCGTAAATTTAATTTAGATTTTATTTGATATGATTGTAAGTTTATAAGGCCAATATTTTACTTTAGATTTAGTTGGAGCACTTTTATCTGGTTGGACCAAGACTTGGATTTTATTATTTCAATCATTGAAATGTATGCTCCACAGTAGATTTATTTGGCTCTAATCAGGGTTTGGGTAACTATTGCATATCGTTTGTGACTCATTGACTCACTCCTCGAGTCACGAGATTTGGGGTGTGACAATTAATTATTAGAGCCAAGGTTTTAGAACACTTAAAGACTATGGGAACTAGATGCTTTATGTGAAAATTACAAATTTGTAGCTAGAAATATCTAAGGTCCTCTATGAAGTTGTGTTTTACGATGATTTATTAAATAATATTTGTTTATAAAAATGTCATCTTAGGATTAATTTAGACTTTCTCTTTTGTGTTTTAGGAAAATGGCCAACCCCAATCTAGGACAGCCTCGCTCAATGAACCCAACTCCAGGAATAATCTGGCCTAATCATGAGCTTCTCATACACATTAATCCAAGAGTAATGTTTAACCACCCACAATCGTTGGACCACTGAATTCCACTGAGATTAATCTGCCTCTATATGCCATCCTACAACCCATAGTAATTCTGCAGTCGATACCCACCATGGTATACGTCAACATGAGAGAACAGAAAGGAAGTACCATGGATAATATGTCAAGCACTAGGGTTGGAAGTAGACCTTAAGGATATCCTAATTGCCAACAGATAAGGCATATTCGGGCCGTGAAGCCCTCTAGCCTAACAAGATGCTATTCCTACGGGTAACCTGGCTACATATGCAGATTTTGCAAGAATAACTAAGATGATTAAAAAATGATATAAATGTTAATTATTACAATATAATAGATAGTTGTCTCATAATTATAGCATGGGAGAAGAGAAATTTTGTTGTATTTATATATCTCTCCATTAACTATTTTATAGCATAAGTCTTTTTTTTTTTTTTTTTTTTAAGAAAGGGGTTCTAAAACTTTTACAATGTATATAGATCCGAGAACCTATCTCCTAACCCTAGTGTAAAATAAAAGTCCTCTTTAAAAGATAAATATGCCTTAGAATTTATTTCTATTATCTCATTTACAAAATTGTAAGTTTTATACCTTTAATTTATTGATAGGATATTCCAACCTAGCATTGAGCTACAATTTTATGCAATAGAATATAGTACCACGTAGAGCACGAGGCCGAGGTCGTTGTCGAAGTCAAGGTAGAGGGATAGAAATTTTTGTAATTGGAGACAGTATATGTATGCGATTAGAACAGAAGTCACACCATAGTTTGGAAGCCAAAGTTCATCCTAAGATTTAGCAAAGGATTCCAGAGGATGGGGGAGCACACAGTCAGGAACCAGGAATTCCGTAGCCTACCACAGTAGATGTAAGAGTAGTAATACAAAAGTTAGTCGAGGTGGTAGCGATATTAGCTGGAGGTGCTATGATAGATCAACAGCCACAGTTACAAGTTGGTTCTAACACCTTAGAGAAATTTTGAAAAATGAAACCTTCAACCTATGGTGGTATAGCAGACACAGATATCGCTTGACAATTTTGGATGAATGTGAGAAAATTCTAATAGCCATGGACATTACCGATCACTCAAAATGAATTACTTTGATAGCTTTCCAGCTGGGGGGGGCAAGCATCTGGATGGTGGACTAGTGTGAAGGACTGTAAAGCATCAGTGGGACTTACTAGGGACGGATTCAAGGAAAGATTTAAAGATCATTTTTTCCACAATTTTTGTAGGATTCAAAGAGATAAGAGTTCACCAATTTGATACAAGGGTCCATGTCAGTACTAGAGTATGAAAGAAAATTCTCAGAATCTTCTAAACATGCATCAAAGCTTATTCCTACCACATATCTAAAGTGTATAAGATTTGAGCGTGGTTTGAAGCTAGGATTGAGAAATAGGATGGTATTATTGGGACTTGAGGATTATAAGGCCCTGATAAAAAGGGCAATGACTATAGAATGAGATATGAGTAAAACTAAGAGTATTTAGAAAGGCTGTAAAAGCAAAAACTTAGGAGCTCAGCAGGAAGGTAGGAACCGAAAGAGATAAAGGGGACGTTTCCAGCCCTATAATTTCAACATTCATTCTAAGAAGGTGCATCTTCTAGTCAATCTAGGAGGTTTGATTGGATGTTTCAAATGCAAATAGCTTCTTTTACTTGTAGAAAATTGGGTCACAGGGATACTAAGTGTCCCTGGACCAAGAGACAAATTGGACAGCAGGTACAATAGGGAATGAATAGAATAAAGTTTGTTGTGGTTATGGTTAGATGGGCCACATTCAGTAGTTCTGCCCACAAATGCAAGGGGGTATAGGAGGAAGAACTTATTAGATAAGTCAGTCCATTCAAGGTAGTCACCTTTCAACATCATAGTTAGTTTAGCAACAGCAACAGCGATTTGTTCCTCAGAGAACGATAGTGGAATATAATAACAAAGAAGACTAGCCTAATAAGGATAGAGAGTTGGTAGATCGCTAAATGCGCTGATGCGAGGTGTAGTTTTTATAACGGCATCACAAGAGACAATAGTATTTGTGACCAAAGGTATTTTTCATATTTATTCTTCTATAGCACTCTACTTATTGACAGTGGAGCATCACATTCTTTTATTACTGGCTCATTTATGACTGCATTGGAATTAATGTGCATTTTCTAGCTTCACCTTTACATATTGAAACAATGGTAGTTGGGTGTTCTCGGTATGTGTCTCAAGAATATGAATTGGTAATTAAAGATAGTATTAATGGTCAGGAGTACCATTTGGTGTTTAACTTGATTCTATTAGATATAAAGAGTGTTGATGTTATTCTTGGTTTGGATTGACTTGTATCTTACCAAGTAATGATTGATTGGTCTAACGGACAGGTGACTTTACTTACCCTAAAAGGAGATCGAATTCATTTTTTTTCTAATCGATAAGAGTCACTCACCTTGTCGCTTTTGGATGGACATGGGTAAGTGGATTTATACATTATGTTCACTTGTATGTTTGTGGTTTTGGAAGAAAACAATAGTAAGGTAGAATTACTTAGAGTTGTTTGTGAATTCCAAGAAGTGTTACTAAAAGACATTTTTAGTCTACCAGCTAAGCGAGAAGTAGAATTTAGGATTGATCTAGTGATAGGCACAGAACCCTTATACATTCCTCTGTACAGGATGGTGCTACTAGAATTGGCAAAACTAAAGAAACAGTTGGAAGAATTGCTAACTAAGGGATTTATTACGCCGAGTACCTCACCCTGGGGTGCATCGGCATTATTTGTAACAAATAAAGATGGGACTTTAAGAATGTACATTGACTATCGAAAGTTAAATAGAGTAACTATTAAGAATAAGTATCTCTTACCAAGAATTGATGATTTGTTTGACTAACTAAAATGATCATTCATATCTTCAAAGATTGATTTAATGTCCAAATATGACCAATTGAGAGTGAGACAGGAGGACATTCCTAAGACGGCGTTCAAGACTCAGTACGATCACTACGAGTTTCTAGTATTGCCATTCGGATTGAATAATGCTCTAGCTATATTTATGGATTTAATAAATAGGGTGTTTAGAGATTACCTAGACAAATTTGTAGTAGTAGTCATTGATGATGTGCTAGTGTATTCTAAATCAGCTGAGGACCATGAAAGACATTTGAGGATAGTATCATAAACCTTAAAGGATCATCAATCGTACGTTAAGTTAAACAAGTATGAATTCTGACTTATGAAGGTAAAATTTCTTGACATGTGATTTCAGAGGAAGAAGTCATAGTGGATCGTCAAATGTTGAGGTTGTTTGAGAATGGTCAAGACCAAAGAATGTATTTGAAATTCTTAGTTTCTTGGATTTGGCAGGTTACTACCGAAGATTCTTACTTGGTTTTTCTAGGTTAGCTTCTCCTTTAACCAGATTGACTTAGAAGGGAATTAAGTTTGTTTAGAGTGATGGCTATGAGAAATGACTCTAAGAACTCAAGAAGAGATTGATTACTACACTAGTTTTGATAATCTCAAAAAGGGGAAAAGGCTATTCAATATATTGTGATGCCTTAAGAGAAAGATTGGGATGTGTATTGATACCAAATGGTAGGGTAGTGGGTTATAGCTCTAGACAATTAACGACTCATGAGCATAATTATCTAGTCCATGATTTGAAAATGGTAGTTGTAGTCTTTGCACTAAAAACTTGGAGGCATTATTTATACAGTGAAAATTTTGAAGTATTTTCTAGATAATAAAAGTTTGAAGTGCATTTTTAAACAAAAAGATTTGAATTTGAGACAGAAAATGTGGATGGAATACATGGAAGATTATAATGTTGGATTACAATATCACCCGGATAAAGCTAATATAGTTACAATTTTGCACATATTACTATTAGAGAATGGGAGATGATGGAAAAATTAGGGGAATTTAACCTTGAATATGTGCAAAATTGCAACTATATTAGCTTGCAACTATATGAGCAAAGTTACAATTCTACACATATTGCTATTAGAGAATGGGAGATGTGGGAAAAATTAAGGGAATTTGACGTTGAATATAGGAATGAAGGTAAGCAAGTGGTATTACATATTTTAGCTATCCAGTCGATTCTGATGAGTAGAGTAATTGAACCTAAAAAGTCCGGGTGAAGTTAAGAGAATCAGTTAGATGCTAGGATGGATCATAATTGATAATGGTATGGTGAGATATCACGCGAGAATCTTTGTACCTAAGCTAGTACAGGAGGATGTTGACCGCTCTCAAATAAGGAAGAGGATCACTCTCAAGTATAAGAGGTCGGTTGTGTTTAGTCTAGGTAAGTACTAGGTCATTCTCCACAGGGAGCAAGGGTGT
>QLOD02000038.1:12371382-12387941 GCA_003260245.2 Sideroxylon spinosum | reverse complement strand
TGAGTGAACTTCTTTCTATGAGTGGTACCTTGTGAGTATTTGAAGTCAAAACTTAGTTCCATTTATGCTCTTGAAACATTGTTGAATGAATGAAACAATTTTGCATACATGCTCTTCTTATCATGATAGTCCATGCATTTATGCTTCGCACTTGGGAATTACACATGATAATTAAGTTTTGCGACTTGTTGGGCTTGCACTTGAATCATTTTTTATCTTAATCACCTGTTAACACTTTGAGACTATATCATAGAATTTTATGGGTAGATTCACTGCAAACCCTCATGAGACTTCACTCATCCACTAGGGGTAACCTAGGGGTTTAAAAGGCTTGCTACATGTAGTTAAGTGAAGCCGTGTTTCCAACAAAAAGAGAAATAAGGTAGTAGTTGCATTTCATTTTAATAAAAAGCATTGCTAGGGACTAGTAATTCTTAAGTTGGGGGATGTGATTGCTCGCAATCATTGTTGATCTTAACATCAGTTCACACTCTTCTTTTGAAAATTTTATAAATTAAAATTCAATTTTTAATATTCTTTTAGTATTTATTTTGTTTTCGTGTGTTTTGTAGGAGTTTGGAAGGAAAACAATTCAAGAAAAGCAAATTTGGAGCTTAAATATGCAAACCACTGCAAATGTCCAGCAAGACACTCTGTTCATTTTCCGGCCATAACTTTTCACTCACAACTACGATTGTTCTGATTCTTTTTGGATTGGCAATAAGACTTAAAGATCTACAACTTTTTGTTTTAGCCGAAGCTTGAATCCATCGTCTTCAAAGTCAAAATCGTAGTGGAAGTTGGAGACCGAAAGCTGTCTGAAGAATCAACTCGAAAGCACTAACCATTCTGTGGTCCGGACCACCCCCAAACGGTCCGGACCACCGAGAGACAGCACCATTCTGAGGTCCGGACTACTCCCAGACGATTCGGACCACCCGTGAATTTTTGGCTGTGCATTTTGAGTTTTTTAAGGATTTTTTATGAACCCTATATAAAAGGACCTTTGCACAACCAACTAAGAGGGAGCCTCCATATTTTCATTCTTTTCATATTTTTTTTGAGAGAACTTTTTAAAAGAGTTTTTAGATTAATTTTGAGAGTTTTTATGGATTTGTACGATGTATTCTGGTTCTTCGCTACACTTCTTTTTACCTACGCTTTTTCAGAATTAATTTCGGTGTAAGTTTCTTTCATTCACGTATTTAAATATATGATTTTTAGATTTCAATTGATAGATCGAATGATGATTTAAATTTTTATTGCTTTGGTTTCAATTAAAATAATGTCAGCGTAGAAACCTTAGTTCTTGATTCAACGAATTAAGAACGAGTAGTTCATGAAAATACTCTGGGATCTACGTAGATCTTTCGCATAGGTTTTAAAAGCACATGCTTAGAGATCTACTGTTTTTAAATCTATTTTAACTTGTTTCGAAAACATTCGAAAATGGAAATCTTTAACCACATTTGTTTGAAATCACTGGTACTGGTTTTCGATTATAACTTTCTACATAATTTTAAATAAGATTATAAATAGGTTTCGAGTAAAACTTTGAATTCATTTGTTTGAAAAGCTTTCGAAAACCAAAATCTTTAACCATATTCGCTTGAAATCACTGGTACTGGTTTTTATTCAAATGTTCTTAATAATTTTCAAACAAAACAGAATTTCAAGACTGATAGTAAACATCCCAGAGTAAAGTAGTGAACTAATCTGACTTGCAAGTTGGATCAAGAACTTCTTCTTTATTGATTTCATTAATCGATTTTGAGTATCATAGTAATTTAATTAAATTAAATTATTATCCTATTTATTCTAAATTATAAAGAAATAGAAATTTAATTGAATTGTTAAAATTATTTCGTAATGGTAATTTAATTATTAGTTTTAATTTTACTTGTTTTTATTTGTTTTATTTCTGTTAAATTCTAAGACTTAGTGAAAGTGAACACCAAACCTCTTTTGCATTAAACCCTAAAGTCCATCTATAACTTAAAAACTAAATAACATAGGTTCCTTGTGAATTCGACTTCGGACTTGCACTTGAGAGAAAGAACCCAAACACATTTTAGGATCGGTCAGCTGACATGCCTTTGCCTAGGAGAATTGCTTTCCTTTCTTTTTTTCTTTTTCGATTTTAAGCCTTGAATTTTATCAGAGCTACTATAGTACTCTACATCTACCAATCGGTTCTAACTCATATTGCTTATAGATAGTTCAATATGGCAACCAGTTGAGCTAACTAGATTGGATGGTTGAGATGTTTCAGTTGCTAAAATAATAGCCATATGTTCCCCAACAAAATCTGGAATTACTACCTCATCTTTACTACATAGCAGATAGGGATAGGTAATCCTATCATCTGCTTGTTGGCTTTCCATGATAGGGGCATTACTGCTAACTTCTGCTATTGAGCCAGCTTGAACGGATACATCTTTAAGTTGTAACTCAAGCTCCATGATAGTTAAGAGAGTAGAGCTGATAACCTTTTCACCAAGCATTTCACTCAAATGGTGACTTTCTAGACACTAAATTTATTATGTGTAACCACAGTGAGTTTATTTTGAGGAGAAGAACTTACAATGGTCTCTCTCGCAGGTTCTCCATTAACTCCAGCTCCGATGTTTTCTGTTGGCTGCCCCTTGGCATTTACATTCTTTGGTCTTTATTCCTGTCTAAGCACTTATAGGCATTGGGCTTGTTTATGGCCAAAAACTTTGTAGGTTTCACATATTTTAAGTAACCATTCATATTCAATTGGTTGCTAGAAAGAGCTGCTATCATGATCAGTAATCTCAACTACCTGTAACAGTGAAGACTTAGGATCTATTTCCACATATATCCTTGCGTAAGCAAGCCTTTGGCATGTGGCCATCATTCTATCAATAAATAATGGCTTCCCAACTACACTTGTGATTTTACTCGAAGTTCTGGCTGACCAGAGATGTAGCTTGAGATGAGCAAGCCTAATCCGAATAGATATCGAGTATAGTTCATCTTTATCATAAAAGGAACTAGAAGACAAAGGCTTTAATATTAGGGGCTTATCATAATAGCTCTATGGTCCCATTTCCAGGACTTCCAACTTGGATTTCTCATTAGCAAAGATAAAGATAAAGACTCCACTTTTCAAGATGAATAGGTCTATATTATCAAAGTCTTTCCATTTCCTATTAATGAACTAGTTCATGAACTTAAATGGGGATTTTATTCCAATTACATAGCCAATCAAGGGATTATCCCATTAGTTTAATCGTCGTGAACTTCATTCCAACGAAAGGATATTTTTGGACTAGAATCCTGGCTAGTGGGAGCACTTGGAATGGACTTTAGTTGCAACTTATTGTTCTTGACTATATTATCTTTAAATAGGCGAGCCCATGAAGCCTTTGGAATTGTAGTGGTGTGCTTAGTGTCTACTTTGGCTGAGCTAGATTCATATACAGATCGAGGCCCATTTAGTTAGGGGAAAATCGAGGCCCATTGAGTTGGGGGAAAATCGAGGTCCATGTTTTGGTGATAGCTGGCACTCTGGGAGGCAGGTGGTAACATTTTAAAATTCAAATGAGTTGGTGGGTTAGGGTGGATATTATCTAATGGAGTAGGGATTGTTTCTGCTAGATATTCACCTGAAAAGACATTTGACTGCATAACAAGCGCTATAGGACTTTTCCCCTACAATGAAGGAGTAGAAATCTTATGGTGGTCCTTTTCAAATGGCTGGTGCAGGCCTATAAGTTGATTTGAGAAATCACTGAGATCAGCTTTAAGAATTATACTGCTAGAGGGACTCAACATAACTACATTTACTTTCCCTGAATTCCTTGATTCTCCTAGTCGGCTTAAAGAAAATTCTTCTACAAGTTGAAGTATAAGTGTTTCTTACTGTGTTTGACTCTTCTTTAGAGGCTTCCAAAAGCTATGACTTTGATTTTGGCGCTACTGGCTCATTTGTTTTTAAAGCATTTAGTTTACATAAGGAATATTCCACAGAATTATTTTGATAGGGCTTTCCTTCCTTAAGTGGACAGAGTTTCTTTCTGAGCTCCTCAATTGTTTTGGTCCACTTGATAGTAGCTTTTACTAGTGATGATAGAAGGAAAGAGGAGGAGAGTATAGAGTTATATGTAACCTTCATGTCAAAAATATCCCAACTTATGCTCCCATCAGTTGCAACACTTTGATGCTTATTTGCCTTTGCCCGAAGTTGAGATGATGATTGACATGGTGAATTGAGGAAAAGACAACACTGAACTTTCAAAATGTGGCAAGAGATGATAGATCAGTATAAGACCAACGTGAGGCCACGGATGTTTAGAGAGAGAGTAAAGAGAGGAACTCCCATCTTTTAATTATCCAAGTGTAAATCTAATTGTAAATCTTCAGAGGATTTAGGTATAATTTATCCCAAATAAAATGTTAATTTGAAATTATTTGTCTTATTTTGATGAATTGTTATTGTGATAATATTTATACATTACTTTGATTTTAGAGATAAATTATTTGATAATAATAATTACATATACAATCAAATTATGTATCAAATTAGGGGTAAATTCAAAGACAGAATTTTCGCAAATGCATAGATAAATCTGTTCTGCGTCTGAAACAGAGGTAAAAATACCCAAAAAAAAAAGATATCAATTCAAAGTTCAGAATGAATTCAGAGACAAGACAGAAAGTTCAGATTTGGGATTTGAATATTACTATATCCACTTTGGTTTTATCACGTTGCCATCCCTAACTTAAGGGCCCCGACTCCCACCCCGACAAATACCTTGCTAGAAAAACCTTGAACCACCATAACACCTGAAACATTGTTTTGAGGATGAAATAATAATTCAGACACAGAAGGAAAGCAATCATGCATAGTTAATTGTTTGCTTGAAATCCAACATTCAAAGTATCTTCATAGCTTTCAAAATTGAGCACCAGATCATCTAAATATCATTTAAACAATATCCAAAACTACGTAAAATGAAAACCAACAACAAATGATATAAAGCAACAGAACTAATATCCCAGCCAAAACTGCAGATATGATTGAATATAACGTGACAAATCACAGACGCCTCCCTCTTCTGCCACCCTTTCTGCGAGTACTGTCAGTCGGAACTGGGGTCACATCCTCTGAAAATGAACAGGGGTGAATTAGCAATGAGGGCCATGCTTAACCATGAAAACACAAAAATATAACACACTGGGAAATAAATAAAAAGTAACCAGAAAAATTCACTTGAATTATTAGGGAAACTTTTGTGACATTAGGGCACAATGATATACGATGATGAATTAAGGTTCCCAATGGCAGTAACATTTGGTCTTTAACAATAGGCCAAGAAATATGAGAAAAAACAAAAGGTAACACAAAATGGTGAAACATTTCTTTATTTATTGGGCAATAAATGTGATCTAGGACCTAGGAAACATGGACACTTCAAATTTGATGCCGTATCATACAGATCGCATACACATACTTCTCAGAGTATGCCAGACATTATATTATTTTATCATTTTTCTTCAAATATATGGTTAAGACTAATGTAGATTTGAATAGTCAAAACTCCTAGCATTATAAAACCTTAGAAGTTATATTTCGTTACATCAAAATATACATCTAGTTTTATTGTGGATGCTATATATTTAAATACATAGCTTAAAAATATTATTATATAATTTATAATTTTTAGTCGTATTCTTGCCGTGTTTATATCCTCATTTTTTTAAAATTATCATATTTGTGTTTGTACCCGTATTATATCTGTATCCATGCTTCTTAGTCTAGGACACAAATACTCACATGGGTTCTAGCAATTTCAAATAAAGAGATTACGAAAACAGAAGAAACACAGCAAAATATAAGATTTTTTTATTACAATAACAAGAATTAGAAAACTTGCCAGGAAAGGAAAGAGATACCATACCTATGCGACCAATTTTCATGCCTGAACGAGCAAGGGCTCTCAGTGCAGACTGGGCACCTGGACCAGGGGTCTTAGTCTTGTTACCTCCGGTAGCCCGAAGCTTAATATGAAGACAATTAATGCCAAGCTCCTGTAGTTTCCGATCATAAAGAAGTAATTAACAACATACGGATATATCTAGTCGTAGAGAGAATATATATTGGGTTAACCAAATTCACTTCAAATTTAAAAGGGGGAATAAAGCACGAAAAATTATGCCAACAAGTGAAATCAAAATGTTTGAAGAAATTATTAGAGAAATAATAAGAATATATATGATGTTATATCTAGTCTCCTGCTCCTGGAATCATTTCTATAAATACAATTAAAACCATTCCTAGCAAATGAAATTAAATTAATCAGCATATGGAACCAAAACCTTGCATCGTTGTGCAACATCTTGTGCTGCAAGCATGGCTGCATATGGTGAAGATTCGTCCCTGTCAGCCTTCACCTTCATACCACCTGCATGTGGATAAAGGGCAAAAACAAGAGACAATAAAGCATACTTTTGATATACATCAACAGACAATAAATAGAAGGAATAAAGCATATTTTTGATATACATCATAAGCCAGAGTTTAATTGTCAGTGGTACATCACCCTACATTATTACATGTTACTTGAGAATTATGAACACAAAAATAAAAGAATCATACACATGTGCCCATGCAATGTGGGTAAGAAGAAAAAAAAAAGAAAGGAAAAAGCAAAAAAAAACGTTAAAAGGTCATTGACCATTATCCATGACCAAAAGGAAAATGATTAACCTTTTTCTAGTTTTTCACCTTCTTTTAGTAGAAGAGGCGTTAAGAATGAAGTTTTTTTGTAGTGATAGCACAGATGCAATTGAATGAATCACATTATCTAGCTAGTGAAATTCTTACACCCGTTTAGATATAGGGTCGCGCGAAACAGATATGTTCTCAATTTCATTTTCAATTTCTTGATATTTAGATTCTTAAGATCACAACAAAAGTCCACCATTCAATTATTTTAGTGAAGCAATAGCCCTACAACTACTATAGTAAAGAACAGCCAGCTTCATAACCCACCTTATTTCTAGAAAAAGAGAAAAAAAAAAAAAAAAAGGCGATCAAGTTCAGCACTTTACTATCATAATAATTATCTGGGTGAATGTGGTGTACAATTACTGAGTAGTTAAGTCTAAATTCAAATTAATCCAGAATGTAGTTTCCATTAAACCAAATTAACATACTACTATGCCATTTTAAATTATGAAAACTGGGAACAACTTCAAGCCTTATATTTCAAAAAAGCACATTCAATTGTGAACAAGGTTGTTAAAATCCCAATCGGGATTTAACGATCCTCTTTAACCAAAATGATTCCGATTATATAAAAGATCCGTTTGTGGTAGGAGCTTACAACTTTCATCCAAGATCTTGTGGGACCATATAATCTCAATCTGGATCTCAATCTCCAATTTAAACTATATAATTTCCTTACTTGATATATTGTTTTTTATTATAAATTAAAAAAATTGACATTCAGACAGTGTAACATTTCACAAAAACTAGAGTTGAAGAGATATAAATGCAATTCAAATATCTTTATCTCGAACTTTGATCAACTATACTTTCTAAAATGATTATACACTCTTTCTCTCTCCTAGCAAAGTAAATCATTACATTCTTTGATCAAATAGCTAATATCTTCATGTTTTGGTCTTTATTTCTTTTTATTGCTCTTATCATTAGTAAAAAATTTATTATTAAACTGAGAAAAATCTCATTCAATATGTTTTTTTCCTCTTTTCCATTACCTTCTACTCCCTCTTTTACTACAACTATTTTAGAGTCTAAAATGTTTTGTCACAAAAGTCATATTTCCACCTTCTCTTTTCTTTTCTTTTCTTTTCTTTTCTTTTCAATGAAATTAAAAAAATTTACTTTTAAACTTCTTGTTTAATATGTTTATATATAAGTAGTATATTATTCTTTGGTAAAACTTCTACTTTTTTGTATAACTTATACAAATAAAAAATATGCATAATTTACTTTTCAGTAGAATCTTACGTTCCTCAATCCAATCCTACGATCTGTAAACCCCTCCAATGATCCAATGTAGGATCCCCATTTTGACGAACTTGATCTCTATGCTTTTGTGTAGAGACATACCATCCATAAATAACATAAATAACACAAATAATAAGTAAATGCAAAATCAAAACTAGTATGAGAGAATCTATCAAAATACCATAGGACGCACATTTCAACCAACTACAATTATTAAACAAGAAAGGAAAAAGGAAAACATGCAAATCATATACCAGTAATGCGCACCAGCGTTTCTCTTCCAGACAAATCAGTCACGTGCTGCAACACAAACATTGTACTGATGATTAATCGGGACAAACAGAAGAACAATAGAAAACTAATCTTATTCCACTTACAATGAATGTGTCATTAAAGGATGCAAAAATGTGGGCCACACCAAACACAAGCTCCCCCTCTCGTACAGCAGGTCCAAGAGTGATAGTCTCTTCCTTCGGTTCCCTTACTTTTCTCTTCGACTGTAAAGTCACAAAGCAACAAAAGCCCAATGCATAATTTAACAGCCGACTTCTTTGATTTATGTAAATTAATCAACACTAACACACTCAAACACACAATTATATAAAATTAATTCTTAATCGAAATCCTAAAAATTTGTAAGGTTAAGCCAAAGATATGATGCTAGTAAATTCATCAACCTCGCCAGCTCTTCAATAGCATAAGCTATATAGACAGCATCTATTTCCAACAAAATGGCTTCATTTCCATATATATATTAATGTATGCCATTTCTATTACCTTCCAAGACGGGAGCATGGGGATAAATACTTTAAAAAAAAAAAAAGGAAAAAAAAAATCATTTTACTTTCAGCACCAACAAGCATACAGGCGCAAAAGGACTATTGCAAAACCATAAATTTGAACAAAATGGAATGTACATTTGACGAAAATACAAAGTGATATTTGATTTACTATTTAATTTTCTGTTTTATGTACTTTATGTTTTACAAATCCTAAAATAAGAAACAGAAAATGCTCTATATTTTTTTGTTTTGATAAGAAACAGAAAATGCACTATATTTCTTGTTTAGAGATTTTCTTGTTTTGGATTGAAAGCAATCAAAACGACTTTTTGTAATTTATATATCACATAAAAAAAATTTCTATTTTCTAAATAAATTTTAAAAACAAAAATATCTAAATGCGTTTAATCTATTTTTATTGTTTTTACAAATATAAAATAAAGAACAGACTCAAAACAGGAAAAAAAAAATGAAGCATAAATGATTTGGAACTTAATCATATTGGAATAAAACAATATGACAATAATTAAAATATATGATCTCCATTATTTAAATTTTTAGGAAACCAACAGAGATTCATTTTTTTATTTTTTTTTAAAAGGTGACAGAGATTCAGAGCTCACTACAAGCAAATTAAACATCTCGTCGAATAGGGAGTAAAACAAAGTCTCAGATCTAGAGAGTGAGAGAGAAGGAGGAGAAGGAGCTTACCATGGCTTCGAAAGGAATGTCAGAGAGTAGATAGCTCTTCTACTTCCGGAGCTCTGTAAACCCTAGAACTCGAAAGAGGCGACGAAATTCGTACATAACAAATTTATATCTAGGGCTCAGATCAACAATTACACTCGAATACCGAAGGTACCCCCTATCTTTCTCTAAATTACGTGTGTCCGAATCCATACTCCCGAAACTAAATTGGCTTTTTCAATTTAAAAATAAATAAACTTTTGTTTTGCCCTAAGCTTTAAATCAAATATTTAATTTCAGATTTCAATTTTGTTAATTGTGCCTTTTTATTTTTTTTAAATGAGTTTATAACATTTTAGAGTTAACTCCTTCAAATCTTAAAATTATTCTATCGAATTTTGATTGACCACACACATTTAAATTGTGTCTTCCCTCACACTTACTGGGGGTTTGGTATGAATTTAAAAGAAGATAAAAATTATATCTATAAAATTTTACCTCTTTCAAGTATGATTAATATACTTCGTAAAAAATTAAATGGTTTAATATTCCTCACTCACGAAGGATTAAATGTTAATATTTTAAAGTAAGGAAGAAAAAAATGTGAAACAACGAGGAAGTAAAATATTAGTAATTATGTTTATAATATTTGTTCCGTTAATTTTTAAACACGTACCCAATGCTCTCTGGTTATGTGGGGGCAAATACCCTTCAATATCTTTTGCTTTGACTACCAAATAAACTTTTATAATTTTAAAGTGACCAAATAATCTTAAAATGCTTTTGACGAAAATAATTTTTCCAATTTTCCATTTAACTTAACAGCCTACCTCTAAAATTTAAAAGTTTTTGGTTATGTTTGTTACGTCTAAATGAAGTGTAGAAGCAAATTAAAATAAAATAAAAATAAAAATAGAATGGAATGGAATAACTATTCTCGTTCATTTATCAAGTTGCCAACTTAAATAATATTAGAATTAAATGGTCATTCCAATATTTTGTTTGATTTTCAAATTAGATAATGTTACAACTGAATGGTTGTTATTATTTATTTATTTGATAACCAAGTTAAGTAATATAAGAATGGAATATCATTTTCATTTTAATATTAATTTTTAATTAATTAAAATAAAATAAATTCTTAAATGTGGGATGAGGATAAAGTGGTGGTAGTGATGGTGGCATAGTGGGTGTGTGGTGGTGGAGAAAGTGGATGATAGGTGGGTGAATGGTGGTGCAGGAAGAGAAAAGGGTGAGTGGAGGTGGTGGTAAAGATAAGTTGTATCCCCAAAGGTCATGACTTGTGCATTGATCGACCAACTGATCTCTCATGTGTGAGCGTCCAATCCGATAGCTGGCTCATGGAAGTCCTGATGTGTTCCAATTAAGCATCATTTAAGATGTCGACTCACGGAAGCCCTGATGTCCAAATTAGGTGTCATCCACGGTGTCAATTCACTAAAGCCTAACTTACCTATAAGACCTTGAAGTTAGGTGTCATCCACAGTATCAATTCGATTGGAAGCCCAAACTTTGAGTCCCAAAGCGGAAAAAATAGAAAAAGAGATTGGACCTTAATATACAACTAGATGGCTCACCACTTACAGGATTTAGTCTTTTAAGTAGATATGGGTTATTTAATGTATATTGGATTCATATGATTTTATGTAGACTTTGTGGATACTCCCTAATAGGTTGAACCTATGCGTGTGCTGGAAGAGATCAGGTGGATACAGACTCCTAACAAATGGTATCGGAGTCGATGGCTAACGATCTTTGGGCAAACTCAAAACCGATTTGATGGACTTGCACAGAAACTCTCGATGGAGTGAGAAAAATCCAAAGAGACTCTCAATGGAGTAAGAGGGATGGTTCTCGATCGATGGAGTGTGCGGTAAAAAAAGTCCAGGTTTAATTAAGTTAGTGTTAAAGAGTAAAAAGATCATGGATTAATAGGGGGAGTTAAATGGATCAAATCAAGGAGGAGTGAGACCCAATGCATGGTTCATACATGAGGGGGAGATTGTTGGAAACATATGTGAAAGTTGAGTCCCACATTGGATAAAATAGAAAAAGAGATTGGACCTTAATATACAATTGGGTGGTTGACCATTTACAAGGCTTAACCTTTTAAGTGGATATGGGTCATTTAATATATATTGGGTTCATGTGATGTGAAGTAGACTCTGTGGATACTCCCTAACGGGTTGGGCCTATGCGTGTGCTGGAAGACCTCAGGCGGATCCAAACTCCCAACAAATGATATTAGAGTCAATGGCTTATGATATTTGGGTGAACTCAAAACCAATTTGGTAGGCTTACGAATACTCTCGATGGAGCGAGAAAATTTCAAGAAGGCTCTCGATGGAGCAAAGATGCAGGTGGGCTGGCTGCATGGGCTCTCGATAGAGGAAAAGGGGATGGTTCTCAATCAATGGAGTGTGCAGTGAAAAAAGTCCAAGTTAAAGTCTACGTTTAATTAAATCAGTGTTAGAAAGAAAAGATCATGGATTAAGGGGATTTAAGTGGATCAAATCGAGGAGGAGTAGGGCCCAATGCATGCTTCGCACATGAGGGGGAGATTGTTAGGATCATATGCGAAAGTTGAGTCCCACATCGGATAAAGTAAAAAAAGAGGTTGGACATTAATATATAATTAGGTGGCTCACCCCTAACAAGACTAAGCCTTTTAAGTGGATATGGGTCATTTAATATATATTGGGTTCATGTGATGTGATGTGGACTTTGTGAATACTCCATAATAGGTTGGGCCTATGTTACAAACCTCATCTAAATGTTCTTATTTCCTCTGGTTTCCATTTCAAAAAATAAAAAAGAAAAAAAATTAAGGTAAGCCAACTCAGGGGTTGTGTATGAAGGTTAGCTAGAAATTGAGAAGGTATATCTTTCTTTTGATAGTTATATAATTTGGGATAGTAAAGGGAAATGTGCGAAAGAAAAGAAAAACATTAATAGGACCAAATAATGATGAGATTTTGATCCATCCTTTTTCTTAGTACCTTGTAAAACCCCTAGTCACATTATGATCTAACTAAATCCTAGTGGACTCTTTGTGAAATAAGGTTCAAAGTCAAGTTCTTTAAAATAAATTGCTCAACTACTCTAAGAATTCCTCACGTGCATGAGTTATTCCTTTAATAGAGATATACTAGTACAATAACTTTGAATGAAGTTGTCATTTTTTGGTATTGAAGGCATTTTACTAGAATTCCTTTGTACATTTACTCTTGAAAACAAATGCCTTTTGAGAGAATAAACCTTGAGTGTTCTAATTCTTTAAAAATTGAAATTCAAGTGAGGCTTGAAGTCAAGGCTTGTGAAGGGATTGCTATCAGAAGTTGAATGAGAAGTAAACTTAATGAATGAATATGTAGTAATGAAATTTGATGGAAAATTTGGTTTCTCGTGAATTTAAAAATGTATGATTTCTTAAGATCTTAAAGATAAGTGTTACCCTTTCACGTGTTTCAAAATTGACCAATTGTAATGAGATCTAATTGTTTTTTAATTTGAGTAAAAATAGTAACATATGAATTTGATTGGATCAAGATAAGGTATCTTGCTAGGGACTAGCAACATCCAAGTTGGAAGGTGCGATTAATCACATAAAATGACAATGTAAACATGCTAAGAGTGATTAATCATGCACAATAAAGAAATTAAACGATTTAATTATACTTGAACATTTCTTTCCCCCTATTTCAGATTTATGCAAGAACGTGGATACATAAAGAGGGATTAGAAGTCAAAAAGAAATATAAAAAGGGCAAAAAGGAGAAGATCTTTTAGACACTGGACGATCCCATCATTCAAACCTTTGTTTGGGCTATGCTCCATTTGCACCTATAATTGATTGATAGAGAGCAAGGTTTTACCAATGAAAGATGAAAATTTTAGGTGGTGCTATACCATGCGAACAACCCTCCAGATGAGACATCGCACTCATAACCATTCGATTGACAAAAGGTGATGAAAAATCCTTAAAATCAAGGAAGATTTAATTAGGACCACCCACAGGACCCTTGTCCGAATGGTAGTCTTCGTGCAAACAGGGGTCTGAACGACCTAAGTTTTCCAAAGCTGATTTAATTAAGGGTAATTTTGTACTTGTATTGAGATTTTGATATCAATACCAACAAAATTGTAACTGTAAAAGAGAGAAAAGTAGGTATATAGATACAGGAGAATAGAAAGAGAATTTGGATCTTGTTTGGTGGAATAGAAAGTTTTTCTTACAATTTTCTCTCGTAAACCTGAATTTCTACGATGATTTCATATCAATATATAGATTTGAATTTCTATTTCAATATGATTGAGTAGTTTTCTTCTTATATTCAATTTGAAGTTGGCAGCAATTGAGACAGATTTTCAAGATAATTGAGCTTTCATGAATGATTTTTATTTTATTTTTTTAAACTTGATGAATGATCTTAATTTGGTTTAGATACTTTGGAAATCACTTGATTAATATTGTTAATTTAACATTAAATTATATAGTTCATGTTAAATTGTATGAGAGTTACATGTTTATATTATATTTTGATTTTATATGGAGTTTGCTAAGTAAGAGTTCTCATGTAGAAAGAAAATTTTGGATTTGTCTGAAGAAATATAATAGATGTGTTTTATGTCTTGAGATCTTTCCAATGATATAAATTTTGTGAAAAATGGATTATTGATGAGGGAGCAAAGGATTAAAATGGGTGTCACTGGAAGAAAATTTTGGGTTTATCCTACGAGAAATTTTGTTTTTTTCCAAAACTTTAGCCTTAAATTTTTTATAAGGGTGGCAAAAAGGGCAGGTTGGTGTTAGGTTTCAATAAGTTGAAAGTTAAATGGATGCAACCCAAACTAGCTCATTTAAAAGGCGAGTTGGATATGGGCGGGTTGAATACAGATTAGTACAAACCCATGAACCCGTATCTAGTCCGTTTATTAATGATCCATCCTAATTTTTTTTAAAAAAAATTTAAAAATTTAAATGCATTATTTTATTAGAATAGATTAAAAATATAAAAAATTAAGACACTAATCAATAAATTAATTTTTTTAATTTCATTATTTTTAATTTTTCAAATCCCTTACTTTTATTGTCTGGTTTTTCATCATAGATGGCATAAAACCATACTTGAATAGTAATTATGAATCATTATTATCTTCTTCTTTTTTTCTTTTCTTTTCTTTTAAAAAATTCTTAATCCAATTAGCCTTAGTAAATTACGATCCACAAAAACCTTAGGATATAAATTTGAATATATATAAATACATGAAATTAAACATCAAACTTCTATCATCATACCAATTTAATTTTCTCTTATGATTTGGACCTTGTACCTAATGAGTGGGACAACATTAGAGTCATCAATGAAGGCTCTGGCACGAACATTGAATATCGATTGCGAATATGCGGGAAATTACTTCATTGACGCTTAATTAAGTAATGTTAAATTTTTTTGACAAATATTAATTAATTATTTTTTATTTTTCTAATTCAACCTAAAACAATTTAAACAAATTTAATTCTTTACTTTTTGTTTTTTTTTTGTGCAATCTTCAAGCACTGTTTCTATAAATAGAGGGTAAGGCCTATCTTCCTTCTTGATCAACCATTTCAAGATATATATACATATACATATATAAGGAGGGGAGAGAGAAAGAGCGAGAGAGAGAGAGAGAGATGGAATTGTTGTAGGTGACGTATCTCATGCTGTATGCATCCCATATCTGGCTCAAAGCAAAACTGCTCCACTTCAAAGGCTTCCACGTAACCCAGGTAAAGAGAGAGAGAAATAGAGAGTGGTAAGTGAGATCGCTAGAGAGAAAGGGGGTTATACAAACGTAGATATCAATAATATATATATATATATATATATTTAGTTTAATTAGGTATTTTAATGAGTCCTATTTAAAAACATAATTGCACCTATTTATAAATGTTTGTTTTATAAATCACTCAATAACAACCTATCTAGTAAAATACTAGGACTCAAAACTTATTTATCACGGGTTTAATTGGATGAGTTAATGGGTATGGGTTGACTTTGCCGTCTTCAATTTTTTATCATGAAAAATATTTTGTGAAATATAAAATATAATATATGTGTTTTATGTCATGAGATCTTTCCAACGATATAAATTTTGTGAAAAACAGATCACCGATGAGGGAGCTCTAGAGGCTTAAAGTAGGTTCACTGAAAGAAAATTCTGGGTTTGTTCTAAGAAAAATTCTGTTTTTTCCTAAATTTTGGCCTTTATTTTTTATCATGAAAAATATTTTATGGATCACAAAATATAACAAATGTGTTGTACGTCATGAAATCTTTCCAACGATAAAAAATTTTTGAAGAACGGATCACTGATGAGAGAGAACCAAAGGGTCAAAATGGGTCTCGCTAAAAGAAAATTCTGGGTTTGTCCCAAGAAAAATCCTTTTTTTTTTTAATTTTGGCCTTAATTTTTGATAATGAAAAATATTTTGTGGATCACAAATTATAATAGATGTGTTCTATGTCATGAGATCTTTCCGACAATATAAATTTTGTGAAATATGGATCACAGATGAGGGAGATCCAGAGGCTCGAAGTGGGTCTCGCTGAAAAAAAAATTTGGGTCTATCCTAAGAAAAATTCTGTTTTTTTTAAACTTTGGCCTTAGTTTTTGATCGTGAAAAATATTTTGTAGATTACAAAATATAGTAGATGTGTTCTATGTCGTGAAATTTTTCTAACAATACAAATTTTACGAAAACGGATCACAAATGAGGGAGATCTAGATGCTCTAAGTAAGTCTCGCTGAAAGGAGATTTTGGGTTCCTCCCAAGAAAAATTCTATTTTTTTAAATAGCAGAGAGAAAGAAAAAGGCTGCGTTGACATCAGTATATGTCCACCGCTAACTAATAGAGATATAGAGACATACTTTATGTTATGTTTTTATATATTTTAATAAGAATTTCTTTTGAGCAATGAATGTCATTTACTATATTTGTACGTGTGTCTGGTATTCACAAAGAGTATTTGATCTAGTGTGTAGAGTACGGCTTACACACAGAAGACTAGATCATAGG